>JAULKK010002494.1:0-10540 GCA_032355705.1 Rubia peregrina
TTGTTTCCCTCTCTAAGAATGTGTGTGATAGTGACATGCTTTAGAGTTTTTTGGATGTCATATACTAGCTGATATATATTCCAAGGGGATCTCTAATAACCTCTATAGCCATCAAACAATCCATTTCTAAACTACATTCTTTCAAGTCCAGAGATGAAGTGAAGTTAAAACCCTGTTGCAATGCAAGAATTTCAGAATGTAAAGCTGAGTTAGCATATAGATTTTGAATTCCCGCTCGGATTACATTTCCTTTTTTATCCCTGATGATTATGCCAATCCCACACCTTTCATCCTCTTCTTTCCAAGAGGTATCCACATTAACCTTTATTCCAGCGGGTTCATTCCATTTAACTGTCCTAATAATAGGGTGGAGGCCTTATGGATGGTGTTAATCCTTTATGAAACCAAAATAAATCAGATTCTTTGTGCGAGTAAAAATTCTTCCTATAGAAGCAAGAAAATGTATCAACTCGGATTGATTCAACTATGGATGAAAAAAGTGGTACGGTTTTTTCATACAAGAAATTATTCCTACTTTTCCAAATGTTCCAGCAAATAAAAGCAGGGGTTACTGCTATTAAAAATGAGTGCATCATTGAGTCCCCCGTTGTAGTCCAGTAGTATGACAATCTATCAAATATTGAATCAAAAATATGAGTTGTAATTGCAAGTAGTTTGTCATAAAGGACCAAATTCTTGCTGGCAAATCAAATGAATTAAATAAATGACTCATAGAATCCTGGTTATTGCAAAAAGGATATTTAGATGCCAGACTAATGTTAGAGAAGGAAAGAATGTCATCCAAAGGCAAGATTGCATTTGAGAGTTTCCATAAAAACACAGAAACTTTCCTGGGAATGGCCTTGTCCCAAATTTTGTCCAGGATTTTCAACGGCCTTCTTCTTTGAGTTGTAGCATTGAAAGCAGTTTTAAAAGTGAAAACTCCAGTGTTTGAGGGCTTCCATATCAGTCTATCAGGTCTTGAAGGTGTGAGTTCTGCCTCCTGCAAGAAATTGAAAATATAAGGTGTTAGATGTTGTAGCAGAGGAAGAAACATGCTTTTTTTTAATGATATCTGAAATGGAAGAAGAAAATGGCAAGGTGGAAATTTGATCACAGTAGTCCTGGAGGCAGCTATAACCAGTCCAGTTAGCACTATAGAAATCAGAAGAACCATCACCATGGATTACCCTTGAGTTAGCTTCAGCCAAACTGTTACATTTCACAATCCTAATCCAAGTTTGTGATTTTCTCATTGATTGGGGTATTGACCACAATAAATGAGACCAAAGTTTTTCACCAATTTGGAACTTCCACCACAGTTTTAATGAGAAAGCATCAATTATGTCTCTAAAGTTTCTTAGTCCTAGTCTATTTTCAGAGGTTGAGAATGACATATTTTTAATGCTCTTCCAAAAAAATTTACTGCCATATTCATTCTCACCCCAGAAAAATTCAGAGATTTTCCTTTTTAAGTCTTTAATGATAGTGTTTGGTGGTATCATGGTAGTCCAAATGTGTTGTGGTATGGCAAAAATTACAGTTTTAATTAGGATTAGTTTCCCAGCCATACTTAACCACTTATTTTTCCTGTTGTTTAACATATCATCATACTTTTCCAGAATTGGTTGAAAATAAGCTGCTTTAGGCCTACCTGTGAAAATAGGGCATCCCAAATAAGTGAAAGGGAAGCATCCCCGTGTCATGCCTAACTTAGATCTAACCAAAAGGATATCCTTTCTTTAGGCATTTTTACTGACATAAAAACTACTCTTGGAGTAGTTGATCTTCTGACCACTTGTATTTTCAAAAACCTCTAAGAAAGCTTTTAATCTAGTTAATGTGAGTGGTGTAGCTTGAATAAAAATCAAAGTGTCATCTGCATAGGAAAGGTGGGAAACTGGTACAACATTATGAGGCATCGCAAAAGGAGTCATCTTGTAATTAAGGAAACATAAGGATATACTTCTACACAAAGCTTCTGAGAACAAATTAAAAAGGATAGAGGAAAGAGGGTCTCCCTGTTTAATTCCCCTTGTAGGTTTGAAGAAACCAGCAGGCTTACCATTGATGAGGACAGAGAAGCATGCTGCTGAGAGGTTCCCTATTATAATGTCAACAAAATGTCTACTGAATCCAAACTTTAATAGTATAGCATGCAAAAAACTACATTTTACCCTATCAAAAGCCTTAGCTAAGTCTATTTTTAAGATGCAGTAGTATCCCAGTTTTGTCTTTTAAAAAAGCTGGAGTGAATCCATCTAGCCCTGGTGTGCTATTCTGGTTTAGTGACAGAACAGTGTTCCTAAGCTCCTGTAGGTTAGGTTCCCTGGGTACGGCAATATTATCCTGTTTGGTGAGGATTGTTGGAATTTGGTTTATGAAATGATGTTGGAAAAAATCATAATCATCCTCATAATCTTCAGTCAAACATTTATGGTAAAAGAAAACTGCTTCCTTTTCTATTTCTATGTGGTTATCTAGCCAAATTCCATTTTCAGATTTTATTTTGGGTATGCATTACTTTAATCTCCTCTGTTTCACTGAGGCATGAAAAAATTTGGAATTTTCACCCCCATGTGTTAGCCATTTGATTTTAGCCTTTTGTTGCAAAAAGAGTGTTTCCACATATAGAGCTCTTATTAAAAGTGCTCTTTTATTATTTAGAAGAATTAAGTCTGCATTATTGTTGTTATTTTCATAACAGATCCCCTGCAGTCTTAGTTCTTCTTCAGCCTTTTTCAAGTTTTGGTTGATATCACCAAAATTTTCTTTGTTCCAAGTCTTCAAAACCGGTTTTAGTCTCTTAAGGTTTAGGAAAAACTTAATCATACCAGTTTCTAGAATTGGTAAATCCCAGTTGTCTTTAACCATGTTCTTAAAATCATCTCTAGTTACCAAACATCCAAGAACCTAAAGGGTCTAGGTGATGATGGAATGTTGCTGCCTATGGTAAGGAGTGGAGGAGTGTGGTCTGAGTATGCTTATTGAGAGTAAGTATGAAGCTGTTTGGAAAAGATAGTAACCAATCCTGGTTACATAGGGCTCTATCTAGTCTCTCCAAAGTTTGAGGTTTTCTACCATTTGACCATGTAAATTTCTTTCCCACTGTAGTTAAATGCTCCAACCTGTTTTGATTAATGAAGCCATTGAAATCATTTATGCTCTGTATGCTAGGTTTTTAGGCCCTTTATATTCATGCACATCAATCATGACATTGAAATCATCTATATGAATTATATTTTTTCCTGTTATCTTCCTAGGTCTTTCCATAAATATTTTCTTTCCTTAATTATGGTAGAGGCATGATTGAAAACAACACTCATATCCTCATTAAAACCTGAGATCCTAATATTTGCAGAGGTAAATTTCCCATTTTCTTGCTAAACATTGACTTGGAAATTCCACCTCCAAAATATCAAATATTATATTCTGAAGAACTATGACAGCGATCAAATTGAAGTCTCATCCTATAGTTATCAGCAAGATGATTATTATGCTTAGGTTAAAAAATACACAGTAACTAATTGTTATGAATCCTAATTAGCCTTTTGAGTCTATCTATGGATGTATCTAGCCCTCTAATATTCCAAACCAAGATCTTAAAATTTATGGTTGTATCAATCATTACAAACTATTTTTCATGCCTTTTGATTTAGACCTAAGATTCATTTGGTTGGGTTTATTAAACAAAGTTCTTTTCCTTGTCAATTTCGGTTTCAGGCTCAAAGTTAAGGGTTTTAAACATACCTTCTCCAACTGAAGCAATTGAGAACTTGATTGGATACTGTCTCCCTCGGAATCATCATCTCCAAGGACTGAGAATCTATTGCTTAACCTGTTTGAGGATTCATTCTCACTGTTAGTATCACTTGTATTATTGGAAGCCTGGGATTTACCTTTGTTCCTATTCATTTGGCTGTTTGCAGGTCTTGGTTCTATACATTGCAGTTACTGTTAGTATCACTTGTATTATTGGAGGTCTGGGATTTATCTTTGTTCCTATTCATTTGGCTGTTTGAAGGTCTTGGTTCTATACATTGCAGTGATCCCTCTAGCACACTCTTCTATAAATCCAGGTCATATTCTCCTGATCTCTCTGGTGCATTTTTCTGCATCTCCAAGTTACTGATGCCTCCTGATTCCACTGATGTCTCCTGGATCATGATATTCTCATTAAATTGAGATTTTGTCTGCGAAATCAGTGTGCTCTCCAGTGCTACATCTATGTTCTTTGGTATAGGTGAGCAAATCTACTGGAGCTCTGTAAGCTAGTTTAATTGTTGATTATTTACTGCTAGAAATTCCAAGTGATTCTTCTCAGCCAGTAGCTCCAACTGGTTCTTCTTAGCCATTGTGCCCAGTGGTTCCAACTGGTTCTTCTTAACCCTTGTTTCCAAATTGTTTTCCAGGTTGTCTGAGGCTTTAGGCTGTGAGATTTGCTTATCCAAGTTTTGTGGCAGTGCTACCACATCCCTTTGTTTCTATGATACCCTTAAACCAGATGCATGACCCTCTACATTTTGAGCAACAGATTTCCATTTGGTCTGTAGGGTATCCTTTGGTTTGGCTTTTGGTTTTGGGAAAAATTTAGGAGCTAGTTCAGGGTGCATAATTCTACACTTCGACAATTCATGTCCTAGTTTTTTACAATGCGAACAGTAAACTGGTAAACTATCATACTCAATACAAAAAATTATCATTATCAACAGTAGACCCTAACCTGATGAAGTTTGGGAGTTGGCTCTGAAGGTCTACTTCGACACAAATCTTGAGGGCCGAGGGACTTGTGAGTCTTTCTGTGGCCATATTCAATTTGATGTAAGTTCCAATTTGATTTCCAACAGCCTGGATACAGGGGATGTTATAGTAGTATAATGGTACATTTCTGATCATTACCCAGGCAGGTACCATCGAAGATTCTGCATTTGCTTTGAACTCCGGCGTCCATTTGAGAACTCTTGTATGAGTGCCTTTGAATGACCATATTGCTTTCATCTAGCACTTTTGAAAATCTTCCTTTCCTTCGAATCTAATAAGGATGTTTCTATGGTCGATTGCCTCCGGTTGGTATTTTCCAGCAACCCAATAGTCTTAAAGTCTGCTTCTACCTTTTCCATTGCCGGTCTTCCCATGGGGAAATTCCCAATTAGGGCATTTGCGTAGTGGTGGGCTAGTTGCTGAATCTAGTCCGATGAGTATAGGATGACGGGTTCCCCTTTGAAATTGGTTGTTGGAGCAAGGTTGGGGGTCGAAGGTAAACAGTTTGAGATTGGCGCATTTTTGGATTGCATGGCTTGTATAAAGGTTTTGGTAGTATTGGCCGCCATTGCGGCTGATTAGGCCGGAGCCAGGCAGAGTGAGGATTACGTGGTTGCGGAGTAAAATTCAGGTGGTGGGGAATAGTGAATATAACTGTTATCAGTTAAGTCAGAGTAGAGAGAAGTAGGAGCGAAAAACTTAGAGAGAGGATGCGAGTAGTTTGACAACAAACCCAAACGAGATTTTGTGTAACCACGAGTACAATATTAAAATCCATTCCCGTCTCATCGGGTGTTATATAAAATTCACCCGCCCTATCACCCACTTGGGTCTCCCTACCAACTTCAAACTCATTGTACTCACCCACTTATACCTTTAAAAATACCTAAAATTTGATTTAACATAATAGTTTTAACATTAAAAATTTAATAATTATAAAAATAGTATAAGTAAGATATGTTCATTATGGATAAATAATAGTTTATTATATATTAAATGATTGGGTATATAACAGTTCTAGTGGGGCAGGTTTGGGTGGACCTCTACCAAGCTCACTGCCATCCCTAGTAGTTGTAGCTTAACTATTTCAAACCAAAAATTGTCAATTTTCTCTACTCCCGACACCGACACACACACACAGGGTAAACCCACCTTTTAAATGCTTAAACCTCTGTGGACGACATCCGATCTCGCCACTATCTACTTTCCAGCAGTAAGGAGTGAGTAAAGAGTAACAATATAGCTTTTTTGACTTGCATGCGCCTGATTTTTGTAACGATGTTCAGGAGCACGTCAAGCTCTGACACCATTCGTAGCCGGTGTTTCCCCCCATGTGTGTGAAAGATATTCCCGTTTCAATTTGTATGGTTCCCTCTGGATGAACCGTGTTAGGCTTCTGCAGAGCATCTCTGATGGTTTTCTTTCTTATTGATGGCCCCCCTTCCATAGTGTATGAGTTGTGCGAGCACTGATCGAAATTGTCTTCATGTTCGATGCCTATGTTGAGTCCAATATTTTTAATGGGTTGATGATGTTACTACCCCACAATTCACTCCAATTCCTCAAGTTAGATATACTAAGGTCAGGTGGGGCGATGTTGCCCTGTGCACACTCCGACGCCCAAATTAGGTTGGAAAGTCGATAAGAGAATTGGTATCGTGAGGAGGAAGAGGAATAATAGCTTCTCATTTTGCACATTGATGCTCCTTTGCTTTTTGAGCTAGGCGGCTTAATCACGGGAGCGGTTCTATCACTCATTTTTCTAGAGCCATTAAAGTCTTGTGCAAGACAATCTTACATTGAGACCAGTGATTAAATTGCAAAGAATTCAGCATGTGGTTTCAAATTGAAGTTTTAAAAGTTCAGGGACTGGATGAGAAGTTTCGTTATTTTACATTTAAGTCCAAGTATAAATATCAATCTTTCTTCTTCTTCTCTCACATTTTTCTGACATTTTCTCTCTCCACTCCTTTCTTCTTCTGCGTTCTTCTCTTCCTTTTCCCCTTTCTCTGCGTTTCAACCTCTCCCTTCTTCGATTCGACCGCACTTGTTCTCCATCTTTCTTCCATATTTTTTGCGCACAGTGATTTGCAAAAATGTAGGGAAGTTGTGCTTCATTTCCGATGATTTTGCCGATTTTAACTTCGATTTCTGGCGATCTAACACAATTTGACCATTGCTTTGTGTTTATCTTCGCAGGTAATGTTTTCACTATGATTTTTATGCATATTTGATTATTTTTTATATTTTTGTTTACTTTCTTTGGTTCATGTGATATTGTAGGGGTTGTCTAGGTTATACTTAGTAATATTTGAAGATTCTCTATTTTTTGTGTGCTTATGAGTTTTTCTTACGGATTTGTGCTAATATTTGTGTTGCTGCTATTGTTTCTTAGATGTCTAAGAGGACTTGCCTCACTTCTGCTGCAATTGAGAAGGAAGGAGGATTTGTAAGTCTCTTAATTATTCAGTGGTGATGTTTTGATATAGTTATTGTTGTTTCTCGTTTTCAGTTTGATGTTTCATGTTTTAGGCTTTAATTATTGTTATCTTTGTTGGTGTGATATTTTAATTTTAGCGTTTGATGCTTGTTGTGTTTTCATGCTTAAGTGTGCAGTTGATGTTCTGTTTTGATTGTGTGTGATATCTTAGGGTTTTGTTACGATTTCTGCTAATTTTTGTGTTGTTTTTGTTTCTTATATTTCTAAGAACACTTGCCCACTGTTGCTGCAATCGAGAAAGAAAGAGGATATGTATATTTTGTTATTTTGCAGCTGTGATGTTTTAAATACTGTTGTTGATGTTTCTAGTTTTATGTTTGATGTTTGATGTTTAGATTTTAAGTACTATTTTCTGTGTTGGTGTGATGTTTTAATTTTAGCATTTGATGCTTGTAATGTTTTAAGTGTGCAATTGATGTTCAGTTTTGTTGTTTTGATTTTGTGTGACATTTTAGGATTTTGGCTAATTTCTGTGTTGTTGTTGTTTCATAGATTTCTGAGAATGCTTATCCACTGCTGCAATCGAGAATGAAGAATGATCTATAAGTTTTTTTATTTTCCATATGTGATGTTTTAGATACCGTTGTTGATGTTTCAGGTTCTATGTTTAATGTCTCATGTTTAGCTTTTAAGTACTATTTTCTGTGTTGGTGTACTGTTTTAATTTCAATATATGATGCTTGTAGTATTTTAAGTGTGCAATTGATGTTCAGTTTTGTTATTTTTGATTATGTATGATATCTTAGGGTTATGTTACAATTTTTCCTAAATTCTGTGGTATTGTTGCTAATTTTTAGATGTCTAAGAATACTTGCTCACTGTTGTTGCAATCGAGAATGAACTAGGCACTGTAAGTTTTCTTTTTTTAGCTGTGATATTTCAGATGCTGTTGTTGACGCTTCATGTTTATCTTTGATCTTTCATGTTTAAGCTCTATGTATTTTTTATGTGTGTTGGTGTAATGTTATGATTTCAGTGTTTTATGCTTGTGGTGTTTTCATATTTAAGTATGCAATTGATGTTCAGTTTTGTTCTTTTGATGTTTTAGTGTGCACTGTTGATGTTTTTAAATTTTGATATTGATGTTTTAAATACTGTATGTGATGTTTCTCAATGTAGTTGTAAGTGATGTTATGTGTGATATTGTGATGTTTTAATTTCATATATTGATGTTTCAATTAATGTATGTGATGTTTTAAATTATTTCACATAAATACTTTCCAAGGTAGAGCTCTACGATGCATTGATAAGATATTAAAAAATACTATGAGAAATCGTGCTCCCGAAGGTGTTCCCTTTAATAGATGACCAAAAATTGACCTTTGATCATTGTGTTGATAGAGTGGAAGATTTATGCTCTTCAAAACCAGCATGAGAGAAGGCAAATATGTGAATAAGCAACAAAGGAAAACAAGTCGATGGAAAATAGAATTTGATTGTTTGGGATGTATTGTTTGCCATTGATTTTCAGTTATGATGGTTGATTGTATGTGTTAGTGTTGAGATGCTTGATTGTTAGTGTTAGTGTTGAGGCGCTTGATTGTTATTGATGTTTTAGCTTGATTTGAAATTTTCCAATATTAATGTTATTGATTTTTTATGGCATTTGAACCCTTTAGTAATGAATGATGTTTGATGGTTTGTTAGTTATGGCGATTGGCATTTTCACATGTTAACGTAAAACTTCAAATTACAATTTGCCAATTTTATATGTTAATTTTATATGTATGTGTTGTGCCTTAATGATTCATTGAATTCCTTCGATTTTGAGTTGTCAGTGTATGATGTTTAATGTCTTCTTCATCTGTATACATAAAGTGATACGTATCATCTTACATCTGTAAATTATCATGTAAAAAAAATAATAACATCAGTGGAACATCAAAATAATTGTTTCAAGTGCAAAAATAGTGGAATTTATATTTTCATCTTTTTTTAATAAGATGTTTTATGATGTTAGTTTGATATTATAATACTCCCTCCATCCCACCAGTTTTGGCTTATTTTTTGGTCAACTTTCTCAGACCATGTTTGACCATAAATTTCAATTAGTATATAGACTCTAATATCATCATGTAAGTACGTAGTTTTTAAATATTAAATTTTAATGTACCATTAATATATGTAATTAAAGTTATTGATGGTCAAACATGGTCCGAGAAGGTTGACAAAAAAAGTGGCCAATAATCCTGGGACGGAGGGAGTATAAAAGAGGGCAAACAATTCATGTGATTATCAAACTATCTTGATCGTCACACTTTGACAATTGAAGTATTTTTCGACCATTTTTTATTCTTCAACTTTCAAAACTGACATCAAGACCTTTCAATCTGCAATTTAATTATTCACTTAGTAAAAAATGCTTAACTTTGACCTTAAAATTTAATTGATAGATAAGTTAGGGTATTGTCTTTACGTGCCTTTTGCTTTTTAAAGTTAGTAAAATGAGGTTAAAGTTAGGGATGATTTATGTGCCTTTTGCTTTTGGTTTGTTTATTAGGGAGAAACATGAATTAATTTCAGAGTGTAAAATAAAGTTAAAGTTAAGGATGTAGTAGGAGTTACCCTGTATGCATTCTTACCACCCCTCCATTGGTAAAAAGTAAAAGGGAGTCATTGGAAGAAAATCTCCCCAAATGAAAACGGGGGCCAATATTAAGGTACCAAATGGAGTAGTAATGCTGTAGCACATGGTGGAAGAACCCTGAATTGTACTTCAAGAGTCTTGTGTTTGAATATATTTATTTTATTAAGAAGATGAGTCTGAGGATGTACTTGAAGATATAAATAGTTGAATAAGTCGTGGATGTACTACCAATTTATTTTGAAATGCTGAATCTTTATAAATATAAATATGACCTTATATACCTGCGAAAGTTCAATATAACCCTCACATAATTGAAACTAATTTTTTTTTTACCTAATTGATGAAAGTGCTAATATAACCATCTGGTGGATATTCCGGCATTGACCAAGTGTTTCCAGTGGTTGACCACACTTGAAATGACAAAAATGTCCCTCGACTGATATCTTAATTTCATGGACTATTTTACCCTTATGGGCTGATAAAATATAAAACACCTTATTGTGGTGTATTGATATCACATTAGTGACACACCTCATCATTGATGAAGAGTCTAAGAAAAATTCCATTTATAATCTAATGTACAATGAAACATAATTCTATAAGGTAACTAGCATCTACTCCCTCCGTCCCAGAGAAAATGACACACTTGCTTTTGGATCGATTTTTAATGCAAGCTGATGTGGAAGTGTTGA
>JAULKK010002505.1:0-10540 GCA_032355705.1 Rubia peregrina
TTAGACATCTAATTCAACAAAACTGGAATCTCCCATGCCATCTCCATGGCATGGATATTTTCACTTGCAAACTTAGGAGAATTAAAAATATTCCTTAAAGAATGGAATAAATAATCTTTTGGAAATATAAATGATAACATCATAAAGACTGAAAATCAAGTGAACCAGGCTGAAAATAACATTCTTCTTGCAGACAATGAGAAAAATCATATTGAGCTAAATAGAGCTAAGGAATTACTACTTAGGGCTTTAAAAGAAGAGTCTATTTTTTGGCAGCAGAAATCAAGGTTAAATGGCTAAAATTGGGTGATGAAAATACCAGATTCTTTCACATGACTATCATGGGAAAAACTCTAAATCCTTGATAACTAAAATCAAAGATAATAGTGGTGTGTGGTTAACAGATAAGGTAGACATAGCTCAAGAAGAAGTTTCCTTCTTCCACAATCAGTTAACTCAATCTCAGTTAGATCCCTCAACCACCTACCTAGACTCTTTCCTCCAATCCATTCCCAACTTAATATCCTCTGAATCCAATAGAATTTTGCTTCAGCCCTCTAACTTAGAAGAGATTAGAAAAGTGGTTTTCCAATCTAACCAAGACAGTGCTCCTGGCCCAGATGGATTCCCAGCAAAGTTCTACATTTTGCTTGGGAAACTATTAAACTTGATCTCTTGGAAGTTGTTAATTATTTTCTTAGAGGCTCCCATATCCCTCAATCCATTTCAGCAACATGGATCACCCTAATCCCAAAAAAGAAACACCTGAATCTTTGCAGATTATAGACCTATTAGTCTCTCTAATTTCATTAATAAAATATGCTCTAAACTTTTGATGGAAAGATTAAGGCCTAATATGAATGATATTATCTCAAAAGAACAATCTGCCTTTATGCAAAATAGAGATATTGCAGATAATGTCATTCAAATGCAGCAATGGTCAGGTTATCGAGCTCTACCCTTGATAACCAAAACCTAATTTTAAAATTGTACATGCATAAAGCTTTTGATATGGTTTACTGGGGCTTTTAAAACTCTGTTCTCCTAAAATTTGGCTTCTCTGGTAAATTGGTCAAGCTTATCTTATCTAACATTGCTTCTGCTACTTTTTCAGTTTTATTTAATGAAGTCCCTCAGGGATTTTTTTAAAAGCCTCTAGGGGAATCAAACAGGGAGACCCTTTGTCTCCTTTTCTGTATAATATCCTCACTAAATCTTTCTCTAGATCCCTGAAAACTTATTTCCAAAAGGGGTTTTTGCAGTATTACTTATGTACAAAAAATTCTTTTAAAGTTACACATCTGATGTATGCTGATGACACTGCTATCTTTCTGAGAGGAGGGGAGAAAAGTCTTAGAGGAATTAGAAAATTTCTAGATGCATATCAGGTAGTTTCAGGCCAGCTTATAAACTATCACAAAAGTGAATACTATTTGGGAAATAGGGCTAACAGTGCTCATCATAGAAAGGTTAAAGCAATCTTAGGAATTAAAAAGGGTGCAACCCCCTTTAAATACTTAGGAGTCCCTATTTACAATGGGAGGATGAAGTCTTCCTACTTTAATGAACTCTTAGAAGCTTTTGATGCAAGGTTAAACAATTGGAAAAATAAATGGTTATCCCAGGAAAGTAAGCTAATACTTATTAAAACATGTCTTCTATCCCTACCTGTCCACATATTTGCCACTCTAAAGCCACATAAAAGGATAATTAGTAAGCTAGAGAGCAAAATGGCACATTTTCTGTGGGGATCGACTGAAATTGGAAATAAAAGGGTCTGGAGAGCTTGGACCAAGATTTCTTATCCAACACCTTAAAATGGTTTAGGAATTAGAAATATCCATTGCTTTTTAAAGGCTTTATCTTGTAAATTATAGTGGAAAATGCAATTAAATGAAACTATATGGACTAACTTCATATGGTGACTTCTTGAATCTTCAAAATCAAGTTCTCTCTGGAAGAGAATTTGTTCAGTTATAGAGTGGTGTAATGCCAACTCCAAAATTATACCTGGAAATTGTGAGTGAGGTTTTTGGATTGGAAACTGGTCAGTAGAAGGGGTTCTGTAGTATAAATGGCCTATTCAATTAATCTGTTTCCCTGATTATACACTTGCAAGGGTAATAGAAAACAAAGAGCAGCTAATCCCCATTTTGGATCCTTATTTGGCTACCAGCACCATCTCTTTTTTGCAGGGCATAAACCTCAACTAAAAATACAAAGATAGGTTGGTGTGGATAGCTGCAACTGATGGAAATTTCTCCATCAAAGCCACTTATAGCAAGCTTAGGGATTCAAGGACCACAAGACCATCTCTGAAAAAGATTTGGAAAAGACAAATACCTGCTAAGATCTCTTTTTTCATCTGGAGGGTTATGAACAATCTCCTTCCTTTTGATGATATTCTAATTAGATTTGGTTTCAATATTCCATCTAAATGCTGTAAATGTAATGAGGCTGATTCCCTGGAACATTTCTATAATGCCTGCCCTTTCTCTATGGAAATATGGAGTAAAATTCACTCTCTTATGATAATTAACCCACATAATTTTAGCTCTATATGGGATAGGATGTCATTCTATATAAATAATCCTGCCATGTCTAAGATTCATAGTAACATTATCTTAATCCTAGGTCTGTCCACTTTCTGGGAGTTATGGAAGGCAAAAATTGCTTTCAAATATGATAATGCTCTGCCTTCCACTAACTCCATATTCTTTGCAGTCAAGAACCTCACTTTCCATATTTTTTTCTGCATTCTACCTTCACATCTCCCACCAAAGTGATAATTTATGGGTCTCCAGTGGTTTGATTCCTTCTTTTCCTTTTAAACCAAAAAACAAAGTCACAATTTGCAAATGGAACCCTCCTGTTTTTGGTCTAAAATGTAATGTAGATGCATCATTTAAACCTGGTGAACTATCTTCGCATGGAATCATATTTAGGAATGAAAAAGGTAAGGTGAATGATGTCTTTTATGAGCAAAGGAATGATGCCTCACCTTTTGAGTCTGAGCTCATAAGTATACAATTAGGCGTTAATTTTCACTGAAGGAGAATCTCAATATAGTTGTTGTGGAAACGGATTGTAAGAATGTTGTTAGTTTCATTGAGCCCCCTATGAAAGCACCCTTTGATCTTTCTAACTTATGTAGAACAATTAAGGACGTGCTAACAGGGGTCTCACTAGTACATATACAGAGACAGTGTAATCTGGTAGCTGATTTGATTGCAAAATATGGGGGAAATTGGAATGTAAATCAGCACACACATAGAATTGAGTGGTTTAATATGGACTCTATAACTAAGGGACTCATACTTAGGGATGAAATGCAAAATCCAAATCTCATAACTGAGGCTTTTAATTCACCTTAATCACTATCTTCAAAATATGTAGGTGCTGGTTCTTGGAATTTTCTTTCAATTTATACTTTTCCTGTTTTTATATGCTGCAAAATGTCCTTTCTATAGTCTCCCTTTGACAGTATTTTATTGTTACCCAGACTGTGGTACTGCTGTTCTTTCTTCTTTTACAGATTGCAAAGATGTGAGATCCGTGGCAGCAACCCCTGCCAAGTTTTTCACCATGGACAGATACAGAACTAAATCTTTCCATCTTTTGTTTCTTCTCCGAAAGATCCACGCTGCAACAACCATCTCTGCTTGTAACCATCTCATCTTTTGTTTTCACCTAGCAAGATCAAGGCTGTTTTCTCCTGTTGCTGGCCCAATGCAGCTTTAGATGCCACCTTCATTTACAGCTACAAAGTGCAAATATTCTGCTATCGAGGCATGCAAACTCAATCCTCTCATGTCTGGCCATTTCATAAATTAAAACAGGGGGTGAAGATTTATGAAATGGAATCACATTGAAGGTTTCTAGGAGCATCTCATAATCTTTTTTATATCTCCTTTTGTGCATAAAAGTTTGTCTTCCTCACCAAAAAGCTTAGAGCTTCATGTAATACTCATACATTACTTTTTATCACAGGCATGTGGAGCCTTTTAATATAAACCCCAACCTATTCGGGAAAAACAAGCTATCAGGGATATTTTAGGTGTTTTCATCCAGCCAACTTGTCCAAAAAGAAAATAAAGTAAACTGTACAACTTATGGTGAGACAACCCAAAAAGGAAAATGTGTAATTTAGCCTGCGGCAGAGAGAGTAACAATTTTAGCATGCTCTCTATGTTTGATAAAGAGATTATAGAATTTGACAACATTAGTTCTCCTCATGCACGATTTATCCATAAATAATAAATTTCATGTGTAAGAGATCAATGACCATACACTTTCACTGGTGGAGAATGGCCAATTAACTACAACAATCAAAGGTGGTTCTAGAGTAGTTTTAAAAAACCATCTTCTGAAAGAGGTTCCAAGTTTAGAACCTCTGTATTTCGGACCCCAAAAATATAAAATGGTGGTTCAACCAATTTATAAGGTGATTTCCAAAGACCCTACTCTGATTCATTTTGATTAAAGGTTGTTCATTATATAATCGCCTTTAATTATGCCTATTTAAAAAAGTTGTGTCAAATGACTTTGATCGAACTTAGTTACAAACTCGGAACTAGGATCCGATGGTCATTTTAAGTTTGAAACGTGATGGTTTGATCCCAATCAAAGGGCCAAATGAAATTTTAAATGAGGAACTTCTTCATGATTTAGATCTGGACTCGGTTGCATTTCGTTGGACTTGGTGATTTTTGAAACAAAGCTCTGAACTTGGAACTAATGAAACTGGCATTAAATGTTGGCGTTTAATGCTTTTTAAATTCATAAAAACATGTTGGAAATACTTTGGGGCTTCTTGTGGAAATAAAATGAGAAGGCACATCTACTCCCATAACTCTATTACTTAATTGAATGCATTAAATGTTAGTTAAGTTTGAAATGTATTGAATTGGGGTTTAGGTTTGGAATGTGTTAGAATAGAAATGTGTTGTATGACCTCTGGGTTTACATGCAATTTTCATTTAAGTACGTAGCCGGTGATGGATAGAATTGAACTCATCAGTAGCTTTCTTAGGAACTCACCCAATTACATTTCTTTGGTAGAATTATTTATTGCGTTAGTGTTCAAAGATGCGTCCAAGAATGGCATGGTGCATACACGTTGTTCATGTAAGCATTACAGGAATGATGTAATGGGAAGAAGAAGTTGTGTGAACATCTCGTAATGCAAGGTTTTCAAACTAGTTACACTTGTTAGATATGGCACAGAGAGGTTGAGACAAATAGCGGTGAAATATAAAGAGTAAGGAAGGGGTTGCTTCAGATGGAGATGATGGATTTTATGAGATAATGGAGGATGTTGGTAGAGAATTCCACAGTAAACCTGAGGTTCTATAGGTGCTATATAATTGCAAGAAGATGACATTGTATGAGGGGTTCAAACATTTTATTTTGAGTGCCACCTTCAGAATGATGAATTTGAAAGCTAAATTTGGGTTGACTTATAAAGGGATGAATGAGACTCTTGAATTGTTTAGGAAATTTCTTCTTGAAGTTAATTTTAGGCCCGATAGATTGCATACCATGAAAAGAATTCTTTGTCCAATGGGATTGGAACTGTAAAAAAAATAATGCATGTCTGAATTATTATATGTTGTACATGGGGTAGGAGGAAGAGAATTGAAAAACATGTCGAGTATGTGGTGAGTCTCAGTATAAGCAGAAACGGGGTGAAATTGTTGTTGGTGCAAAAGTGGGGTTCATTTCAAAAAAGAAGACACCCGCCAAAGTTTTATGGTATCTTTCTATCATTCCACGGTTGAAGAAGTAATTTTCTTACAAAGAAGATGCTAAGATACTATGATAGAGTGTGAAAAGAGTTCGACCGAAGAATGATGTGATTAGGCATATCGCATATGTTGGACGGTGAGAAATGGAAGAAGCTTGATGCCTTATACCTTGAGTTTGGATGGGATCCCAGACAGTTGAGGTTAGGCCTATGTACCGATGGAATGAGTCCATAGTAATATGAGAAGCACACACAGTTCCTGGCCTGTAATGTTGGTGATCTACAATCTCCCCTAGTGGTTGACACTGAAAAGAAAGCACATGATGTTCTATGATAATTTCAGGGTCTAAGTAATTTGGTAATAGTATAGATGTATATCTTTCTCCCCTAGTGAATGATTTATTGACCTTGTTCAACGATGGGGTCTGGACCTACGATGGTTTTGCGGAATTTTTTTCAGTTTAAGGCCCTGTTGTTCTACACCGTAAAATATTTTCTTGCTTATGAAAATTTATCGAGATATTCGGTCAAAGGGAACTATGCATATCCCGTATATGAGAATGAAGCATCATTATGTTAACTTAAACATGGATGTAAAATTGTTTAATAAGGCTTCGGAGGCTTCTTCTTGAGGGGCATTGGTAGCATTCGGTGAAGAAGTGGTTCAGTAGGAAACAGAGTTAAGAGGACGGTCACTACCATTAACAGGGCGTTAAATTTTTGAAAGAGTTGGGGAATTTCCAAACAATTTTGGAAAGAGGAGGCGGAAATCTTCAACTGAAGGAAGTTAAAAGAAATGATCATTTTTTTTCCAAATCCATTACTGGAAGGATTTGAATGTCAAACACTGTTTTGATGTAATGCACATCAAGAAGAATGTGTGGGATTATTTGATTAGGATACTCTTAAATACCTCAGGTAAAACCAAAGATGGGTTGAAGGAACAGTTTGACTTGGTTGAAATGGGCATTGGGGAAAGTTTTTGTCTCATTAAAATGGTGATGTTTGTTACCTCCATCAGCCTATTATTCCATGTCTAAGTCGGAGAACAAGTCGTATTGTAAGATGCTAAACAGTTTGAAAGTGCTAAGATTTATTCTTCTAACATTAGTTCATGTGTATTGGTCACAAATTTGAAGTTGGTTGGCCTTAAACCACATGACTGCCACAAACTGATGTAGTAATTGAATGCCATTGCCATAAGGTTTTCACTGTCGTCCCATGTAATATTGTTCATTATGAAGCTTAGTTTTTTCTTCTACTTTATATGTTCCAAAGGCATTAGTGTTGAAAACCTTGATCGGTTGCAAGTGGTAATTGTTAAAGTATTATGCTGGATGGAAATGCACTTTCCACCCTTTTTGACATAATGGTCCTTTTTTGTTATTCATTTGGTGTGGGAGATCAAGCTATGTGGTTCCATAATTTTGAGATGGATGTATCCCTTCGAGCAGTATATGAATATTTTTGAGCATATTGTGAAGAACAGATATATCCTTAATGCAAGTATTGTGTAACGGTATGTGGCAAAGGAAGTAATGGAGTTTTGTACCTATTATATGAAGGAGATCGATTTTTGGGGGGTTCCAAGTTCTAGACATGAAGGAAGTTTGGAGGTTCAAGGGGTTCCAAAAGGTAAACTATTTATCCCTAGTGCGGAGGATTTATGTGTTTTGCATCTCTATGTTCTTCAAAACCATGAGGGCGTTGTCCTGTATATTAAAATTCAAATGGAAGAGATACAAGGGGTGCTTCCTAATTTCAACAAAGCATGAGTTCTGTAACAACACACTAGAACGTTTCCATCATGGCTACGAGGTCACGTGGACACCGGTCATCATCCAATTTCAGTTAAGTGGTTGGCTCGTAGACCTCGTGGTACCTTTCTTTCTTGTGGAGGTTGCAACATCAACGATTTTATGTATGCCACAAAATCAATGGATGATAAGGGTGTATCTCATAATAGTGTCGTTACTCTTGTGTTAAAGGCATTACATGCTGCTAGTGTGGGGGACAACAATCCAATATACTCCCATCTATGCAACTTTGGAACCGTTGTTGAAATGTGGGAGCTTGATTATGTGACAATGCAAGTGCTAGTTTATAAATGAGAATGGGTTGATTTTAACAGTGGGTAAAGAACGGAGGAGTTAGGATCCACTTTAGTTTATCAGATTCTATTGGGTTGGAGAGCACAAGCTCATCAAATCTTCTATATAAAGATCTTATTGACTCTATGTGGGAGATTGTTGTTGAAGGTAAAAAGGCTTTTGTTGGAAAATATGAACTTGAAGATTGATTTTTTTTTCTAAATACTCTCACTGGATCCAATGATGACAGTATTTTCCTAAAAGAAGATGAGGCTAGCATGCATGGCTATTTAGGTTTACGGCTAAGGGAAGATTACCGAGAGAATGAAGTTCCAAAAAAGGTTTTCAAAGAAGAAGAAGAAAAAAACTAGGGTGTAAATTAGGAGAAACTAGCTGTTTTGTTGACATTACTCAAGGCTTGAATGCATCTCCAAAATCGGAACACCTTCAGGTATAGGGGTACTATGAATTTTATCACCTCTTCCATGTCTTTTTTGCAAGTTTATGTTGCAGCAATCCTATTCACATACCAATTCACCAACACGACTTCATATTAGATAAAAATCAAACCATCATTAATTTAAAACATTAGTTGAATCAAAGCATATTCATCATCAAATCATAGGAACTTAATAATAAACATATAGAATTCAATCATTTTCTAACTCCCTCACACGAAAATATAGAATACAAAATAGGAAACCAAAAGTACATAGAAATCGCACGGAAGAGCATTTCTTGAGGCGGTGCTTCGTTTAAGCTGCAAATGCTTTCTCATATGCATGTTGCTTGGTGTTAAAGCTTCTATACATGCTCCCTCTATTGACACATCTCATTTCCAAACCATTTGTAGCATTTCTTGTTGCCTTTAACACATTACAATCCAAATTCCTCCGCAATCCAAAAGTATTATTGCATTAGTAATAATTTATTTGAAAAATGAAAGACGTGAAAGCATCAATAACTTCATCTTATTC
The DNA here is from genome assembly GCA_032355705.1 of Rubia peregrina. NCBI lineage: Eukaryota > Viridiplantae > Streptophyta > Magnoliopsida > Gentianales > Rubiaceae > Rubia > Rubia peregrina. Next base: position 8,814 of record JAULKK010002505.1, read on the forward strand.
AACCCTTGGTCTCTTTCTATTCTCTTCCGCATCCCATGTCTTGTGACACCACTTGTGCTCGAAGAGTATCCATTTCTTCTTCACAAGGTATTTTTTTATCAAAGTACTTGCACAGATTTTCCTCGCCATAGAACCCCATTCCCTACACGCTTCTCAATATCAAGGTAATTAAGTTTCCTTATGGGAGACTCTTGATTAGAATTTTTGAAGAAGAAACCTACAACATATGATTAAAAATCTCTGCCCCTGGATTTATAGTATCCCTCCAATAACATAGTAGAATATCATAAGTGTCGTATAAGTAGGCTCAGTGATTTGGCTGGGATTGGGTATGATGGACCTAGCTATCATCTCATACACAATATGTTGGTAAGTGGTTAGATAATTCGGACTAAAACTATCCAGCCTTCACAGATCAACCGCATTGTGCTGAAAATACTAACACTACAAGCCACATGGTCTATATTTTGGATATTCATCATCAAGATGCCATTCTCCTCTATGATAAACATCATCTAACATCCCATCATCTACTTGGGGATACACATGATGAGGTTCTTTATAAGGAAAACAATAAATTTGTTAATAATCCATTCACTTTCGTCTAATACCCGCCCCCACCCTCAACCTCATAAATTGCTATAAAATTGGTGAATCTCGTCAAAGTACAAGGTTTCATTCATAGTAAATAGTTTTAGAACGTGTTAACCATTAAATTTGAGTATGGGTCGGCTAACCCTGGTAAACATTCAAATCAAGAATATAGCAATATATCAATTTCCCATTAGCTCTTAAATTATTGCACCTAGTTTGGACTTGAAGAGATATGAAACTTTGAGTTTCGTAGCCCGGGATGTTGGTTTGACTACTCTTCAAGGATTTGGACCATCGCCCTCATTCCTCCTCTATTCGAAGATAAAAATGATTTGGGAGTTCCCGCGCGAATGAAATTTCAAATTTGGTGAAAATTGTTGGTTTCGAAGCCAGAATTATTTTTAGGGTTCATTCAATTTGGATTTTTTGAATCCTGATTAGGGTTTTTTTATATATACCAGAGTTAGTTCTGAACTCGTAACTTGTTTGCGCCCTAATTATGAATAACTGAATAGGTGTTACGAGTTCGTAAGTGATATTGGTTTTTAAAATTACACAAGTCCAACCAAACAGTTTCGAACCCATAACAGGTGACTAGGCCTTCAAAAATAAAAGTGATAAATACACTTATTACCCTAACGTTTGATTGAAAGTGCCAATGTAACCCTGCAATTTGAGAAAGTGCCAATTTAACCCTACTTGTTACCAATTGTGCTACTCTAACCCTAACTTTTGGTTAAATTGTGCCAGTATAACCAAACTTCCCAATTCTGGCATTGACTCATAGAATCCAGGCATTAACCAAAAATTGAAATGACCAAAATACCCCTTACACCAAAGGGGATAATTTAATGCCCATTATACCCCTATTATCTTTCTTCTTCACAACCCATCCAACTTACCCCCTCCTATCGCCAACCACACCTACCACCCAGCACCATATCCCGCCACCGTCACCAACCACCACCACCACCGGCGGCAATCTCCACTGTTGCCACCACCAATCTCCATTATCATCATAACCATCATAACAAGAGATGAGGCAACGGAGAAAGAGGTTTTACTGCAGTGGCATGGGATACCATGTGCATCCCCAAAACAAATGGAGGCTGGGGGCTGAGAGACCCATCCCT
>JAULKK010002515.1:0-10539 GCA_032355705.1 Rubia peregrina
TTCTAAAAATATGTGTTACGATGAATGTAGCAGTATCTCATGTGATATTTTTCACATTTATAAATTTATATATTTTTGCAATACAAACAACATCAATTTTATTGATGAATACTGACGTAAAACACTAAAAAATGGACGGATGGAGTACCATTTTAATTTTAATTTTTTAATATAATAATTTCGTATTCATTTAAAATCATTGAAGAAAAAATACAAATTAAAAAGACAATTTATCTCATTAAAATTGGACCAAAATATACAATTTATCTCATTAAAATTTCCACCTCATAGCCTTTGACCCCATTGACCCCCCATGACCCCCTCCCTCACTACCCCCATTGCGGATGCTCTAAGGGCCTCCTATTCACAAATGCCAAAAAATGTCCAATTTGGGACCTCTTCAACATATTAGTCAAATTAATGCCAAATTGGAAAAAGACATTCTCAACTCAACGTCCAAAAATTTGAGGATGAAATCTTGAAGGAAAGGGCATGTATGTTGTGCTCAAGTAAGGCGCAACATGGCCTGCCCGCTTTTTATTTAGTCCACATTAAAAGCGCTACAGGCCCATTCACGTCTCTTTCAATTATATGAATATCCGTTTCCGCCTCTCACAAATAATTAATCAAATGTCTAAACAAGTGATTTCTGAGTCGGATTTGCATAAATAATATTGTATGCCGTAATCTAGATTGTGGCATGCTACATTGAAAGATGATGAGGTAGGCAATTCGCCGTACCTCGTTTCTCTTCGTATATGCAACTTATAAATTATAAAAGGTAGCGGTACAATGAACCTAGACTAGTCTATATATGTACAAATCAATTACATATCAATTAGGATCAATCATAGCTAGTCTATATATGTACGGATCAATCAAGATCAATCACAAATCAATGAGATGCTGGGAATAATGTTATATTCTATCACTCCCCCGCAGTTGTAGCGGGAGAAGGGCGAACACTAAAACTGGAGCGGAAGTCATCAAATAGAGCCTTAGGAAGACCCTTAGTAAATATGTCAGCATACTCGTATCGAGAGGGAACATGAAGCACATGAGCTTGACCAAGAGTAACTTTCTCATGAACAAAGTGGATGTCCATCTCGATGTGTTTAGTGTGTTGATGATGTACATGATTGGCGGATAGATAGACGATACTCACATTGTCACAATATACAATGGTGGCTTTTTGGAGCGGACAATGGAGTTTAAGAAAAAGTTGCAGAGACAGCAAGATTCAGCAACGACATTGGCAACTTTACGGTATTCAACTTCGATACTAGAATGAGACATGGTTGGTTGACGTTTAGATGATTAAGAGATAGGGTTATTACCAAGAAAGACATAATATCCAGAAGTAGGCCGACGAGTGTCTGGACTTCCACCCCAATCGGCATCGGTATAAGCAGTGAGTCTGCTCAGTGAGGATGAAGAAAGATGTAGGCTCATATCAAGTGTTCCATGGAGATAGCGCAAGATCCTTTTGATGGCACTCATGTGTTCCTCTCGAGGATTGTGCATAAAGAGACAGATCTGTTGTACAACATATGAGATATCCGGTCATGTGAATGTTAGGTATTATAGTGCATTGGCAAGACTGCGGTACATAGATGGGTCTGCAATGGATGGGCCCGATATAGCACTGAGTTTGGACTTGGTATCCACTGGTGTTTAGGAGGGTTTGCAGGAGGACATGTTGACGCGAGCTATGATGTCTTCAACATATTTCTTTTGAGAAAGAACTAGACTACCCATATGTCTAGTAACAGAAATACTGAGGAAATAGCTGAGAGGTTCAAGGTTCGTCATAGCAAACTCTGCATTCAATTGATCAAAGATGAATTGTCGCAACTCTACCGAAGAGGTGGTGAGGATTATGTCATCAACATAGAGTAAGAGATATGTCGTGTTGGGGCCGAGATGATAGATGAAGAGAGAGTGATCTGAGCAGCTATGTCGGAAGCCAATATTAGACATAAACGAAGCAAACCGTTGGTACCAAGCTCGGGGGGCCTGTTTCAGCACATAGATTTATTTGTGAAGAAGAAAGACATTGCCAGGGTGATGGCGAACTCGAAAACCAAGGGGTTGGTACAGATACACCATTTCTTCCAAGTTTCCAGGAAGGAAGACATTTTTATGTCCAACTGATGAATGAGCTGGCTATTGACAAGGCGATGATGAGCACAGTACGAATAGTTGCGAGTTTGACCACAAACTAAAGGTTTCTTAACAGTCAATACCCACCTGCTCAGACCTGCCATTAACGACATGGCGAGCTTTATATCGCTCCAAGTCATCATTACAGTTGATTTTTATGTTTAAACAACCACATGCAACAGGTGAAATTGACATTGAATGGCCGCGACACTAATACCACGTCTTATTCTTAATGAGAGCATTGTATTTGTCGGTCATGACTTGCTTCCAATTAGGGTCCCAGAGGGTTTGGATTGGGTTTTTAGGAAGCGGTGAGAGAGTAGTGGATGTGCATAAGTTAAGTAGCTGTTGTGGTTTGAAGATTCCATGGCAGCCACAGGTGGTCATTTGTGGTGACTGGGTTGGTTGTGTTGGTGGGTTGGGTGATGGAGACTGTGTTGGACTAGATGGGGAACTCGTTTGAGGAGATGAAGTATGTGTTGGACTAGATGTGGAACTCGTTTGAGGAGATGAAGTATGTGTTTGAGGAACGGGTGGTGCATAAAGGGTATCTGTCGCTTGGGTAGAGGAAGAATTTGTGTGTGATTGGATATGATGGGCAATATATGGAGAGATATCAGTATCCAAGAAATTATAAGAAAGAGAGTTGAAGGGTGTAAATCTCGAAATGGAAGAATATTTTCATTGAAAGTGATGTGTCGAGAGATGAAGATTTTATGTGTCGATAAGTCGAGGCATTTGTATCCTCGATGATTACTTGGAAACCCTAGGAAGACACAAGGGATGGTTCGAGCTTGGAACTTATGAATACTGGAGGATGGGAGATGAGGGTAACAGAGACAACCGAAAGTCCGGAGGTAAGAGTATGTGGGATGTCTGTGAAAGAGGCTTAGGGTTGGGAGCATTTTTAGTTGGCCCTGCTAGGAAGAATGTTGTGGATGTATGTTGTCATTTAAAGGGTGTGGTGCTAAAATGAGGGAGATATATGAGAGTGGAGAAGAAGGGTGTGGATGGTGTTATTGAGAGTTCGAATTTTGCGCTCAGCCTTGCCATTTTGAGAAGATGTATGTGGGCACGAGAAATGAAATTGTATCCCATGAGAGACAAAAAGTTTGAGAAATGAATCATTTTTGAATTCTTACCATTGTCACATTGAAATGGTTTTATGGTCTTTTCAAATTGGGTTTTGATGAGGGTGAGGAAGGAGGAGAATGTTTCAAAAACTTGGGATTTAGAACGTAGAGGGAAAGCCCACACAAAATTTGTTAAGTCATCTAAGAATATGACGTAGTATCGATGATCTGTGTTACTCACAACGGGAGATGTCCATAAATCATTGTGCACAATATCAAATGGAGAAAAAGTACGTGTTTGTGATGGAGATATGCTAATTTGATATGCTTACCAAGTTCACAAGAGTGACAATGAAAATATTTATTAACTGAAGAACAAGAAATAAGATTGCTAGAACGAATAGTATTAAAAATAGGAGTCTAGGGTGTCCAAGACGATTGTGCCATAGAGTTGCAGGTGTGGCGGTGAGAGCGTATGGATTGATAGGAGCTCGAGAGAAAGCATAAGTGATTGGATAGAGGTCGCCTAAACTATTACATCGCATAAGATGTGTCCTCGTCAAAATATCCCTCACATCAAAGCCAAAGGGGTCAAATGTAACCGTGACATTATTATCGGTGGTGAATTTACGGACATAGACTAGATTTTTAATTAAATCGGTGGTGTAAAGGACGTTAGAGAGAGACAGGGGAGGGTGGGGAGGTGTGAGGTGAGTATTACCAGAACCTTTTATTGGAATTGCATGACTATTACCGATAATAATATTTCTATGATTGCTCAAATTAGAATAAGAAGAAAGTGTACCTTTTTCCGAAGTCATGTGTGAGGTGGCCCCGGTGTCCATGTACCAATTTTTATCGGGAAGATGTAGTGAAAGAGTTTGCATTGCAGCGGTGATGTTGGTCGAAGTTGGATTTGGGCTTGGGTCGGGCTGATGGGCTATGAAGGCATGTTGTGGCATGGGCCCAAGAATTCCAGCAGCTCTTGGGCCTGCTGGGAGTCCAATGACCTGAAGTGGGATATGGGCAAGGTGGAGTACCATATGGGCTGGATGTTGTGGCCAAATTCATATGGCCAAAATAAGGTTGAAAAGGAAAGCCATTATTTTGATGAATGGAAGAATTATACCATTGTTGTCTTCTTGCGTCTCCTTGCCCATAGCCAAGATCGCCAAAGTTTATCTGTCAGCCACCTCTATGGAACCCGCCACCACCATTGTTTCTCGACCGCGAGTTTGAGCTGACAGAAGTGGATGAGTCACTCGTATGTCCACCGCCGGAGGTGTCGCCATGGTTGCCGCCTGCCACCGTCAGCAATGCAGAGCCTCCAACATTGAGATTGTGGGCACTCTGGTTGCGTCGAGTCTCCTCAAGAGTGAGCATTGACCTGACTTTGTAGAATGGGGGAAGAAGGTTGCTTTGTTGAATAATCGTGGCCACACCTTCATAGCTTTCGGAGAGGCCAACGACCAATTGAAGAACAAGGTGATTGTTGCCGACCGGGGCATCGACATTGCTCAGTTGGTCGGCAAGAATTTTGATAGCCTAACAGTAGGTAGAAACATTGGGAAATTCATCCATTTGAATGCGAGAGAATTGTTGCTATAACATCACTGCACAAACATTTTTGTTGTTCTGGAAGATATCTTAAAGGTGATTCCATGCCTGCTTAACGGTTGAGCCATGCTCAAAGATAGTGTGAAGAAGGTTGAGAGAGATGGTGTTGTAGATCCACTACTTTACAATGGCATCAAGTCAAGTCCAAATAGCAGGATCAGCGTCTTTGGTGATCTCACTAAACGTAGTTTTGGCTTTATCAGTTTCGCTGCTGGCTTTCTTGGTCGGTGAAATAATGTGATCGGAAACTTCATAAGCTTGGGCTGTGTTGAGAAATAGTTCAGCCTAAGAGGAGTAATGAACATTTTCCATCTCAAGGGTAACATGAATGTGACTTTTGATGTTTGAAACGACAAAAGCAGGGGTGAAAAGAGGGTGATTTGGATTTGTTTGACATGATGAGACATAAAGAAGGAAGAAATTTTGTTTGAGAGATTGGAAAGATGAGGATGCGATATAAAGAGGGAAATAAAAAATAGGTTGCAGGCTATGTTTGGTTTCGAAATAAAAGGAAGGAATTGTAAGGAGAAGAATGATAGGTATAAGGTTGTTTGATGTTATAAGGGAGAAGCAAATGAGGCACATCAATGTTTACTACTCTGACACCATAAAAGATTATGAAGGCAGGAAATTCACCGTGCCTTGTTTCTCTTTGTATATGCAACTTATAGGTTACAAAAGGTAGTGGTACAGTGAACCTAGACTAGTCTATATATGTGAAAATCAATTACATATCAATTAGGATCAATCATAACTAGTATATATATATATATATATGTATGGATCAATTAAGATCAATAACAAATCAATGGGAGATGCTGAGAATAATTTTATATTCTGTCATACATCAGTACACTAATTATGTTATAGATGTAGTCATTAACATGATTGAATAATAATCCACCCGTTCAACTTTGTTTAGCACACTTTTCACCCAATTTTCTCAAAGCATGCTTGAATACTAATAACTTTTGTTATGTATATTAATGGCATGTAAAATTTTGATATTTAGAAAGTACATGTTACGAAGAATCTAACAATACCTCACACGATAATATTACTACTTCTATACTATGCAAAATTTATGATCAAGCGTGGATTGAGAATGTTGACCAAAAAGTGTGACAAACAAAGATGAACGGAGGGAGTACATGAGATGCACTACTTTGTTTTTGAAGGTTACATACAAACAACTAAATTACATATAAACATCATACTCTGTGGATATGATTAATTTAGGAGACATCATTATTTGAATATGAGGAAACCCGTTAAAGCCTTGAAACTCCATCCATTTGAATAGTTGGGAATGCCTTCCGGAAAACACACAACTGGTGCACCACCATCGAACCACAACCGCTACAATCACACCTTCATGGACCACCTACAAGTTGAGAAATCACAGTGGGGACCACCGATACGGTCCCACAATACCAGGTAATCCCTAACAATAAATTTCTCTAACATTCACAATTCTTGCTAGATGCGTAATTAGAACCTTGAACCTCTTTATTATAGAGAGAGTAGATTAAACACTGAATCAAGACTCACTTCACATGAGATGCATTACTTGTTAAACAGGTTTACGTGACTTTAACTTTGTTGATCACTAATTAATATTTTTGAATGTGATAATAGAGTTTACAAGATCTTAAATATGTAATAGAACAATTATTCTGATTGACATGTATTTGATTGTAATATGTAAAGTCCGGATTTATTAATCGACAATTCGTGAAAATTATGCAAATATGGAAGGTTGTGTTGTAACATCGATTATGGAATGACTTGCAAGATAAGGAAGTTTATTGAGAAATTTGAGAAGTGTATATTTCATCTGAGTTGTATTTGATTGCAGAATATATCAATTCCTATATTTATGAGATTGGATTAGAATTATGGAATTGGATTGATATGGGAATTTCGAGTATTGCTAAGATATGAATGGAATATTCTAATTCCTTACTTTAAGTGATTAGATTTGGTAATTCCTTTCACCAAGGGGTTTGATCATAATATTTTATGGAGAAAGAATTCCATTCGCACAAGAAATCTACTACGTGCGAAGGCTTTATATAGATGGATATTCTGGCTAGACTACTTACGAATTTAAGAGAAGAAAATCTGCATTCAGATTTTATATTGAGAGTAGCCAAGAGAGGTCATGTTCATGTTCCAACATGATCAATACTCTGTTGATCTGTGTTCAGAATCGCAAGCCTAAATTCCTCGGGATGAGGAGATCCAGCGTTGACTAGTATCGAGGTCAGATGGAGTCTGGCTAAGGCGGATCGTTAGCAAGAGGAGCTTGCAAAATCCACTCGTTGTATAGTTGTATGGTTTGCATTGTACTATCTTGTTATGATTAGTGAATTTATTCTGAATTGGGCCAGACCCCACAGACATAGGTGGTTTTCACCGAACTGCGTAACCAAATTTTGTGTTCGTGTTTTACATTTATTTACTTACTTGGTTAGACAATCGATGTTGCAACATAGTTGATATAATTTCTAAATTTAGGTAAAACCAAATTCATAATTATACAATGCTTGGACTATATGTTAATTTCACTCATGTATTTACTGCTAAACGAACTCCCACTATCTTGAATATACTCTATTCATCCCACAAAAAATGACATGATTTTTATTTTCGTCTGTCACAACTAAAATGACATATTTTAAAAATTATTTAAAATGACAAAGAATGTATTGTTAAATTCCCACAATGTTCTCTTTAATTTTAACAACTTTTAGACTGTACCCACTGCTTTCCCAAAATATTCCTATTTTCCTCCCATATTTATTCATTGCCACATTAGCTTTCCTAAAAATTTGGTCCAAAGCAAACATCCAATTTTATATAGGACAAAGAGAGTATATGATTAGCATTTATATGGGTCCAACGTTAAGCCCAAAGGCTTAATACTTTAGACCTGAACCTAGACCTATTTTTTATGTGTAGATTCATACCTGGCCTACTGAATGTAGGAAATTTGAATGTGACCAAATGCGGGCGCGTAGGGTTCTAAACTCATACTCAACCCTAATTGCAGGTTAATATTCAGTGTGAGTTCAATGTATTGTGAGTCTAAAATATTAAGACTCATACCTGACCCATAAACCCATTGTGAGTTCAGTGTAAAGACTTGGTCAAGCAGTTAATGTTCCCTTAAGGGTTTCAAAGAATGTTGAGAGTGATTAAGAGTATTTCTATTTATCGCCTTGTATTTTACTTATTTAAACCCGAATACTTACAAATATAATTTGATATTTCATTTTTATTTGTTCCTTACATTTCTTCCACCACCACATATGACCTTCAGATTGTGGCACACCACCACTATTAATATGGGTCTATGGATCGAGTCTAGATTTAATATTTTAGACCTGGACCCAAATCTGCCCGATAGGTCTAAAATTTTGGAACCCATATCTATCCCAACGGACTTAGACCCCGTGGGTATGGATCGGATCCTAAACCTATGTTCATCCTTAACTGTGGGTGGATGGTTAAATGTAGTTGGAGATTGTGAATTGGACCTGGTTTAGTGGTAATCCACACTCTCTATATTTGAGATGTTCTAGATTAGGATGTTTAAATCTGATTTGGTTGCTTGCATGTAGTTGAAGAAAACCAAGATATATATATATATAAACTTGATCATATTTTATTTTATTTTAAATAGTAACATGATCTTATAGATAGGGCTGAAGTACTGGTGATCTAAAGGCCTATTTTTAAATTAATAATTAGTCAAAAGTATGAACATGTCTTAACATGGTAAGATACTACAAGAAGGCATGTCTGAGATAATCACGACGATAACTACTCATTACTAAGTATATAATTTGGTTTATCAAACACAAAATTAGTGCCAAATTGGAAGGATTAATTAATACCTAACCTTTCATATTAGTTTTGCCATTCATGCATGTGCATCAAATCACGTACTTTCCTAAACTAATTCTTGCGTGCTTGTCTGCTTGGCACCTAATTGACGATGTCCACGACATAATAATGTGTCGTTTCTTGTTGGGTAAACTACCATTTTGATATTCAAACTATTTTAATAGCTTTAATTATCTTATTTTAATTATCATGAAAACTACCATTTTCATTTCAGTTAAGTGCTAAAATGATTCTAATTTTAGACTGAAAGTGTCAATACAACCCTGCAATATCAGAAAGTGTCAAAATAACTTTTTACTCCGCTGACTTTTAAGTCAACATTTGTTTGGCCGGGTTCTGATGAAAAGACAATTTTTCCCCTGCCGTGGATTGTTGCACCAAGCAAAGGAAGGCTTCGCCGACCCCCTCGCATGCCAATCCCGCAAGTCCTTTGAACCGGGTTCCGCCGCCGTGGGTTGTTGAATTTCTCTATCTTTGGGTTGTTAAATTTCACCGCCAAATCAGCTGGTCTTCTAGTTCCTTAGCCTCAGGAAATCCAATAGAGATCGAAAGCCCAAGAGCAAAAAACAACCCTTCAGATCCTCTCTTCAAACAACACCTGCACCGAACCATGACACAGTAAATGAGGCATTTGAGAAGATGGCGAGTTACAGGCTACTATTGAATACGATATTGTATTTGATAAAATGATACAACATGACCTTGCGGAGGGACATAGAGTGTGCAAGGTTGTTGCTCCACGTGCAGGTTTAGGGTTCAAGAGGGTGGCTGGTGGTGGCGGTCGGGAGGGAGGACGAAAACAGGTGGATTTTTTTTTTGTATTTTGTTTTTTAATGGGGTAAAATGGGAAAAATAATTCAGCTCATGCTGGAATTCATTTGATCAATGACGGAATTAGGGAGTTTGGCTATATCGGCACAATTTTTTTTGAAAGTTAAGGTTAGATTGACGCATACAGTAATTAGTTAGAGTTAAATGGACACTCTCTGAGATTCTAGGGTTATATTGACACTTCAACCTAAAGTTAGGATTATAAATGTATTTATCCCTTATTTTTAATACAAATTTATTTATCATATTCACTTGTTATGAGTTTTCTATTTGATCGTCAGTGTTAGAACCAAAAGTTAAATTTGAAATTTAAAATTGCTTAGATATTTATCTTTTTACTCATAAATATATTTTATTAATAATCTACTCCCTCTGTTCCAATCGAATATGCACACTTTCCTTTTTTGGCTGTCACAGACAAATCTTCACACTCTCATTTTCAGAAAATATCCAACATGTAACAAGACATGATAACCCTTACAAATTAAAATTTTACATAATTATCATTCCATTTCTTCACCCAAAGATCTAAACCCCATCTTCCCCCAATCCTCTCAAATTTACAACCCTATCGTCGAGCTCGCCCCTCACCGCGACACCGTCGAGCCCGCTCCCTCACCGCCTCTGAGCCTGCAGTTGTCCTGGCCGCCGCTGATCCCTTCTCCACCATGCTACTCCCTCGGCGGTGTTCCTAGATTTTCCAGAGTCTTGATGTAGCCTCGTCCCTATCTGAGCGGGAAGAGAGGCGGGAGACAGACGGCAGAGGTGACGAGACCCTAGTCTAGGAGGCGGAGACGAGAAGCGAGAGGTGGAGAATAGGGATGTCAGTGGGGCGGGTATTGGTGGAGGTCCGCCCCGTACCCGCTCCAACGGGGCGGGTATGGAGGTAGTTTTGGTGGGGATGGGGCGGGTATGGGTATAAATTTTGTACCCATCATGGGTA
>JAULKK010002526.1:0-10538 GCA_032355705.1 Rubia peregrina
CAACTCTAAAATGAAGATCATGTGATATTTATAATGTTCTTCTCACTCAAATTTACTGTCTCTCTTGTCTATCAGCGACAGTTAGCAGCTTCTTTTGTCTTCATAGACACACTATCAAACTGCATGATTCTTGCCTCATATAAACTTAAACGCAACAATCCAGTACTGACTTTGCTATATTATTTCGTATTATACATACTTAACTTAAAATCATTTACTACCACTGAACCAAACTGCTGAAAAATCCAATGTTAGTAATTAATATTACTACAGCTTGTTTTAATTTAAAGCTTGTTTATCTATGTTTCATACTAATATTTCGTGCCAAACACCACTGATTAATCACAACTAACATCACACTTACACTTGTTATATTTTGTATATAAGGGAGCAAAAGTAGAGGGTATAATGTTCAACAAAGATTTTCATACAATGGCCTCAAAGTTAGAGTTGTACCATAAATATTGAATTTCAAATGTTGAGATCAAGGAGATTGATAAGAAATATGTGAAAGGGTTAATAATGCAGTGGATCATTGATACAACAACTGTGATAGAAAATGTTGAGGGCCAGGCGCAAATGGTGCCCATGCAGAAAAAATACGTGACATTCTCTAAAATAACTGCACTTTATGATAAAGCAAAAGGACCTATCGGTAAACTTCTAAGCGATCTTTTATAAAATCCTTTCATGCTATTTTATAATTTCCCTAGCACTGATTTTCGTTCTTCCTTATCCCATCTTCTTTTATTTGACCAGATGTTATAGGTATTGTTGTAGCATATCAGCCCACTCGGACTGTCATCACACAAAAAAACCGCGGCTACTTCAAACATTTACCCTCATAAATGACAGGTTTTTAAAGGAGTGCTTTTAATTATGTGTACATATTATTTATTTATTATATATGACAAAGACTTATTTTAGACCGGCTAACTATTAAATGGGGACATTTTATAATTAGTGAGACTAATAAGGTCATTTAATATTTACTTTTATTTATTGCAATGAGATACACATAAATATGATAAAATTTTAAAATGAATCTCAACATATAAATAATTACTGTTAACTTTTTTAATAAAGTATTATAAAAATAATCGGCTTTTATTGTATTAAATCTTTAACGATTTCTAACTAAATTATTTATTTCACTTCATAACTCATATAGTTTTCCTTAGATGACTGAACTTTAAGATTTTAAATAAACTTTGTTTTCAATTTAAATGTAAGACACAAAATGTATGTAAAACTTAATCTAATATTTTAATTAATAATATCGCGCAATGCGCAATGGTACTTGACTAGTATGTCCTAATACTCTTCCTCTAGTTGTAGCATGAAGATCAAGAATGCAAAACTTGCCAAGAAGATTTTGAAACTGCTGACGACCAAGAGATTTAATGAAAAGATCAACTGATTGACTAGAAGTGTCAATATGATGAGTAACCACCTTGCATGACTAAATAAGATCCTTAACAAAATGACAGTCAATCTCAATATGCTTGTACACTCATGTTAAACAGGATTAGCCACAACATGATTAGCCACCTGACTATCACAGTGAAGCGCATAGGGGGGAATGACCAACACCAAGCAAACTAAGGAGGGACTTGAGCCAGATGAATTCGCAAGATACAACAACCATAAATTTCTATTCGACTTCAGCAGACGAAGAAGAGACTATAGGCTGCTTCTTAGTCTTTAAAGAATTAGGTGATTCTCCAAACATTACAAAATATCCTAACAAAATTTGACGTGTAATAGGAGATGCAACCCAATATGAATCACAATAAGTTGTCAACTGCAACGAGCTCTAAGCAGACAGAAAAGGATAATGAAGAATACTTCAAATAATGAAGAACTCGCAAGTGGGCATGCCAGTGTGTCACACACGGTTCTCGCATGAACTAAGAAAGCATATGAATAGAATAATTAAGCTCTGGACGAGTGATAGTGAGGTAAATTAGACTCCCAACTAAGGGTTGATAACGAGCCAAATCATCAAATTTAGGCCCTTTTACATGAGCCAAATCATGGTATTGCTCCATTGAAAATCTGTCAGTTTGGCCGCTAACAAACCAAAATCAAACAAAATATCAAGGGCATAGGTCTGCTGAGAAAGAAATATCTCATCTGGTCTGCGATCTATCTCAATTCCAAGAAAATACTCAAGTATACCAAAATCATTCATATGAAACAAGAACTCAAGTAGGAATTGAATTCATTTAAGAGGGCAAAAGAAGAATTAGCAATAATTAGATCAATAACATAGACAAGCACATGTAAAGTATTCAAAATTCATGTGCAAGAGAATAAGGAGTAACTCACCTTACTCTGCAAAAATCAAACAGATTGAGAGCAGCAGCCAGCTTAGCAAACCAGTGACGAGGAGGCTGAAGAAGACCATATAAACAATTTTGAAACATGTGAAAAAGATCAGGAGAAGAGACACGATAACCAAGAGGGGCACATATACACCTCATCCTTAAGGTCATCATGCAAAAATGCATTGTGAATATCCATCTGGTGAATTCCCAACCTTTTATCAGAACAACCAAAAGAAAATATGAACTGAACTCATCTTAGTAACATGAAAAAAGGTCTCAGTAAAGTCAGCCACATAATTTGACGACTACCAAATAATAACCAAACTTGTTTTGTGTCATTCGATTAAACCACCATACTTGTATTTGGTACGAAACACCCAATTGCAACCTATAACAAGCTTTCCAGGAGAAAGAGGAAACATTATCCAAGTATTATTTCGATCAAGAGAATCAATTTCATCTTCCATTGCCACTTGCAAATGCACAAATCGAGACGCCTTGGTATAAGAAGTGGGGTCTGTGCTAGAAGTCAATGCACCCAAAAATCTAGAATGCGAACCAAAAATATTCCAGGCAACAAAATCAGCTATAGAGTAAAGATTACCTGAGGACGGTGACAATGGAAAACTGAACTGAGAAGATTGGGACGGGGTATCACCGCAAGTTACAAAGAAATCATAATCCTTCAAGTGAGCAAGTAGATGCCAAACACGCGAACTCTATCAAGTAGGCTCAGGCACCAACGCTGACTCAAGCTCAAAAAGATCTCATCTGTGGTAGCGGAATACTCTGGGGGACGGCAGACATAGATGGTGGCTCGATAACGGAAGCAATTAGTGGTGTATGCTGACGGTGGAATGGTGACAAACACCTGTGGTGGATCACATATGGACACATGTGGTGGTTCGACGCATGACGCTGAAGGAAACTTAGCAGCGGATGCAGACTTAGCCTGCTTGGTCGCAGAATTAGGTGCAAATGGATTCATAGAAAAAAATATCACGACTATCACACAAAGAGTGCGATTTAAGATCATAAACACACCATCCTTTTTTCCCTGTAGAATAATTAAGGAAGACACACTAGCAATTACGAGAAGCAAATTTATCATGGTTTCTATGCACTTGAGAAGCAAAACATAAGCAACCAAACACACGTAGGAGGGTGTAGTTTGACTCACTACCATGTAACAACTGAAAGGGAGGTTTACCATCCAGTAAGAGTAGGTGTTCGGTTGATCAGGTATACTGCAATCAACACACACACACTCCCTAGTAGAAGGTGCAAACTAAAACATCAAAACAGCTATAAAATAATATGTTCCACTAGTAGAAGGTGAGTTATAAGGTCCCCAAACATTACAATTAATCAACACGTCGCAAGCCAGAAAACACAATTGCGAATTGAAATCCTGCTAAACTTGTTATCTATGTCCTGCTATTGGTGAAATCTGATGCCATATTTGTCCTGAGATTTAGGTTTTTGCCATCGCACAACGATTTGGTCCCTGAACTCTAAAATTGTTCTAAAGTTGATCCC
This sequence comes from Rubia peregrina, assembly GCA_032355705.1. Lineage (NCBI taxonomy): Eukaryota > Viridiplantae > Streptophyta > Magnoliopsida > Gentianales > Rubiaceae > Rubia > Rubia peregrina. The sequence goes on from JAULKK010002526.1 coordinate 3,870, forward strand.
AAATTCAAAATATTAATGATTTGGCCCTCGAATTTTAAAAGCTTCTACCATGTGTTAGTATTATTTATAATCAATCCCTAGTTTTACCATAAAACGATCTTACAGGAGAAGGAATTAAACATTTAAATCAACAAATAACACAATTATTCAATATTAATGTAAATTACATGTTTCACGAGTAATTCCACGCGTATATATAGTTTCCCACCTTTTACCTTAACTGGTCAACGATCAACCCCTTCCCCACTTACCATATATGAACGCCAGTAAAATGATTTGTCCTTAACTAATGAACGGTCAACACTTATGAACACAAATGAAACACAATCAACCCCTTACTCGACTTTTCATGAATAAACACAAATGAAAACGTTTGTCTTTGACTATGAATGGCCAACCCTTATTAGACTTTTCCACGTATGAACAATAATGAAAATGTTTGACTTTAAATAATGAACGGTCAACCCTTACTTCACTTTCCTCATAAAAAACAAATAAAATGGTTTGACTTTAACTAATCTACGGTCAACCCTTGATTTTTCATACATAAACACTAATGAAAATGTTTGACCTTGATAAATCAACAATTAATCCTTACTTGTCTTTCCTTATATGAATACAAATAAATAAGGATTGACCTTAACTAATCAACCGGCAACCCTTATTTGACTTTCCATACTTAAGCACTAATGAAAATGTTTGACCTTGACTAATCAACGATTAATCCTTACTTGACTTTCCATAAATAAACACTAATAATTAAGGTTTGACCTTAATTAATCAACTATCAACCCTTATTTGACTTTCCATAAATTTTAGAGAATCAATTTTCCTTGTTTATGTTTATTTTCAAAACAGGTCAAAGAAAACAAATCACTTCATACTTCTTACATAAAAACAGGTCAATATTATTGAAAACGATACAAAACAATTCATACAATAATTCAGTTTTTGAAAGGAAAATAATTGTTGATTTCGACATACTCAAATCGGAATAACCTAAGATGATTACGTGTGTCGAGTACGTAACATATATCTTAGTTAGATATATAATTATTTTAGACAAATTTTTGGAAAGACCTTCTTTCTATAGGCATAAGGAAAGACGAGGTCAAATTAGAAGTATAGAAAGGTAAAAGGATTTAGTTGCAATATTAAATTTTTATTCTGCAACGTGCGGTGGTTATAAGTTTATGACCCGATTAATACAACCCAAAAATTTATCTTATTTTATTTTAATTTGCAATTTAAACATTGGTGTTTCCATAACATATTGAAAGAACTTCTTTTAAGAGACGGACTAATTATTTTATCCTATAAAAACTAAAAGTTGACTTAACATAAAAATTAAATTTAGAATGACATTATGAATTTTAAAAACAATTTTTTATTAAAAAAATTAGATTCATTAGTTAAACTAATAAACATAATTAATAAATCTAGCCTAATGTTAATTAAATCGTGAACAAATAGATTAAAAACTTGGTTTATTTCAGCCCAATATAACTGGAGCCTAAATATCTAAACCCAAACCTAGATTTATAAAGGAAAAAGTGCATGTATGCCCCTCAGTTCTTGTGTTTGTGCAGATATACCCCGCGTTTTTTAAAGTGCATTCATACCCATGTCGTGGTCTGAAAAATTAGTCAATTTCGGTCATTCCCGGATTCAATAGAAATGACCGTTTAATTTTGGTCATTCTCGGATTCGGCGAAAATGGTCATTTCTATTGAATCTGGGAATGATAAAAATTGACCAATTTTTCAGACTACGATAGGGGTACGCATGCACTTTTTTTATTTAAAAAATTGGGGGTATATCTGCACAAACACAAGAACTGGGGGCATCAATGAGTTTATCTCTAATATAAAATATCCAAATTCTAACTCTCTTCCATTCTCACCCCAAGCCTCCCTGCGCCTTGCCTCCAAACCCTATCCTCTCTTCCATTCTCACCCCATCCGCCTCTCTTCCACTCGCCTCCACCGTGCTCGCCACGTCGTCGCCATGCCGCTGCTCCACGCCACTGTCGCCCACACTGCTCTCATCTGGGGTGTTCAAATTGCTAGACCCAACCTAACCTAATCCATTTTGAACCGGCCCATTTAGGTCGGGTTGGGTCAAAATGGGTCGGTCAGAAATTTGACCCATTTGTATTTTTGTCCATTTTCTTGAGAAAAAATCAATTAAAAAATCATAAAAATTAATTAATTTGACTAAATATATCCACCATTAAATAACTTCATAAAAAGTTTAACATTTTTGAAAAAATAAATATTTATGAAAATAAAAAAATAATTTTGTAAAATTACTATTAGTTATAAATAATATATTGATTAAAATATGAATTATATAATTATATAAATATATTTAGTAAAATTATATGTTTTAATTGAAATATTAAAAGTATTCTAACAAAGTCAAAGTCAAATGAAAATAATTGTATTTTTTATTAATTGAATAATTTATAATTAAATAAAATATTAAATTCTTATTTTAAATTATATAAAATAAATCATCATTTTATTTATTATTTAAATATTAATATATTGAATAAATTATAGTAAAAACAATTACTATGATTTGGGTCAATTTTGTGATCCCGTTCGACCTGACCTGACCCGACCCAAACTATGAGAATTTTGACCCAACCCGTTTGACCATAAATTTTAGGTCAATTTGGGTCGAGGCGACTGACCCACCCCGACCTGCGGGTCAACATGAACACTCCTACTGTCGTCCACACCACCCGCCCCCTGCTCCACGCTGCCCGTATGCTTCTCTACTCCTCCAGGGCGCTTCTCCACAACGTCGGTCGGCTGCTCCACGCTGCCCGCCCGCTGCTTCGCTTTGCCACGCTGCTGCTCCGACTGAAATGTGTTTGTTTATTTTAATTCCTATATGGTATGATACATTCTTCACCGTATCCCTAGTATATAAACTAATAATTATAATAATTTAATATTATTTAGGTGGAGATAACTGTCTATTGTATTACATAACTAATATATCTGGGGATATCACCCTTTACCTTATCCTAGGGTATAGTATAATTTACATGTTTATTTTTTGTTCATATGGATGTATTCTCTTTTATCTTTATAGATTTACTGTATTTGATTTCTATTTTGTTATTTGATTTGAACATCTTTGAGTTGGTTGAAATTCGAGTTGGTTTGAATTAAATTCATGCTGTTGTTGTTTTGTAAAATTTGCGCTGTGAAGTGAGGTTTGAGATCTGCCACTTGCGATTCAGGTTTTCGCCACCGCACAACGATTTGGTCCCTAAACTCTATAATTGTTTTTAAAGTTGATCCCAAATTCAAAATATTAATAATTTGGCCCTAAAATATTAAAGCTCCTACCTTGATTTAGTATTATGAGATATATACCAGTAATGTTTTTGAAAAGGGATGTATACAAATATAACACTATATATTTGAGTAAGTGTAAATATAATTCTCAGATAATTTAAACTGTGAAAACAACTCTAACTAATTGATGAAAGTATGAATATAACCATTACAAACCATTTTCAGTGTTGACTGGCGTTATCCACATATAAAATGATCAAAATACCTTCTGACCTAAAATTTAAAAATGTTATGACAATTTTGCCCCCACCACCCCACCCCCATTCCCGGCCACCACCCTGCAACCACCACTCACCTCCTCTATCACTCCCTCAAACCAATGGACCTCGCCACACTTTCCACTCCAATTATTGCCTCTTCCTCTTCAAGAACCCCGCCAAACAACGGCGGAACTAGAGGGCGAGCCGGTGCCCCCCCCCCCAAAACCTCCGGTGACAGTGTTAATATACCCTCCCGCCCCTCCTAGCCCTGCCTTGCCCTGCCCAACCCCGCCACTTCTCAAATTTCCTTCTAGTTCCGCCACTGCCGCCGGAGTAGTCTCCATCGCCTCCTCCAAGAAGCCCACACTTACCATAAATATACGACAACCAGATCTCTACGTCGATGACAATATCACAATCCACGACCACCCGCCCCCGCCCCCACCACCATCACCCTCGTCCCACCCCAAACCACATCCACTCTCACTATTAATCTGATACCCAAACGGAATCGGAAACTAAAAATCTGTATAAAGTAACAACATTTCCCATAATTCTTCACATTGCAATTGTTGTTTCCCTTGCATAATTGAATTGTTTTCTTTCCTTCTTTCTGAGAAAAGAGATATGGTGCAGGTTTATGCAATAAAATCAGAGGCAAGTTTTACAAGTGAAGCCGCAGGATCGACAGTCGAATTTTCTAATAATCGACAGCTGCAGAAGTAAGAACAGGAGAGAGAAATTCGTTGTATTTTTGCACTTTTTCTTATTATCTAGGGTTATAATTGCACTTTCAATCATCAGAAGATTATATTTACACTTATGTGAATTATATACGGTTATATATGCACTTTTCTCTAGTATTATTTGTAGGTAATCCCTTATTTTACCATAAAATGATCTTACAGAAGATAGAATCGAACAATTAAATTAAAAATAACACGATTATTCAGTATTAATTTTAATTACAAGTTTCACGAGAAACTCCACGTGTATATATAAATTTCCACCTTTTCCCAGATGGGTGTACCCAATATGTTGTAAACTAATTGATGCCAAGCCAAGCAAATGTTGCCAAAATGGACAAGTATTATTGTTGAATGATGAACCTAATTAGTGACAAAGATTCCAAACTAATTGATCAAACACAACTCATCCGATCACCTCAAAATCCCCAAACACATGCAACCTAGTTTCCTGCCCAAACCAATGTGCAATCTTGTCATATTATGCTTCACAAAAGCAATTCAAAACAAAAGGGAAAGATTACCAAAGTTTCCAATCTTCTTCTTCTTATTTGCTTTTCTTTTTTCTGGTCACGTCTTAACTACTTTCACTGTCTCAACTCTATTTGCACTTCTACTTTTTTTACACTATTTGTTATTAAAGTTTGATAGTATATTTAAATAGATGTATGGACAACAATATTATTATATATGATATTGTTGAATTTATCGCAACTAATAGTTTTTAAATATCAATATTTTATTTATCATTATTGTATGTAAATAAGTACATTGACAGTCAAATATATTTAGTGATTAGCGTAATAATAATAATTACAAGGTAAAATACCAGAGACGGGGTGCTGTAAAGAAAGGGGAAAGACTGATGCCATCCCACTACAAATGGGTACTTTGGTGGGGTCAATGAAATGGCGTGCTTTGGGTTGCAATTGGAATTGGTTCACTCATCATCACCGCTTTAACATGTGTTCCGCTGCCGGCATAAAGATTGGGCAACAAGATACTACTTCATTCTTAGGTTGCACGCCACGGCTTTCCTTTGTTTTTCTCTTTTTCGGGGTCATAGGAGAATTGGATGACTTCTAAAATTATATGAATAAAAAGAACATAAAAATAACGCATGGGATCATAATTTGATGAAATGGGGAAGAGAAAAATATAAAATAGGAATAATCAGTACGGAATTTAGAAGTTTTCGCAACACTATGACATATAGAGTCGGTTTGTTAACTGGCGATTTTTCCATGAACCATGGAAAGACTAGAAATTCAAGTGTAACTTTCAAACAAAGGGTTGAAAATTTATGGGTCCAAAACATTAAACTCCATATCGAAGGTTGATTGAAAAACCAAGAAGTAAAAAACCATGTGGAAAGATGAGATTTGATTGAAATTATAGAAAAGTAAAGGTTTTAGTTGCAATATTAAAATTTTATTATGCAATATTTAAGAGGGATAGGTTTATGACCCGATTAATACAACCCGAAAATTTTATTTTGATTTCTTCAAATTTACAGTTTCACCCTTGGTCTTTCCATAAGTTATTGAAAGACCGTCTTTCAAGAGACAGACTCTATAATTTATATAAGTGCAAATATAACTTTGTGATAATTTAAAATGTAAATATAACCTTAGATAGCTAGTGTATGTGCAAATATAACTTTTTCGACAGTTTAGGCCGAAATTTCCTGAAAAAACATTTTTGCCCAATTAAATTTTTAAAAAAAATTGAAATGAACTAAAATTACTATCCTACCCCTAACGTAACCCTAAACTAATGTTGTTGCTTCTCTCTCATTCTTTATTCAATGAACGCCGACGGCTTTCATGGCTATTAAGACTTTGCATATGACGAAGCCACGGACGTGAAAGTAAAGGATGGCAAGGTTAGCTCAAGAACGGTTATTCTCTCTCGTTCTTGATTCATATGCAAGGTCAGCTCATGTGGCTTCGACGACCTGTACACCATGGTTGTGGTGGGCACCACACGCTTACCTTGTGAAAGGTTCCCGACAGCTGCTTGTCGATCAGCCCCGCCTTCTCCAACCACATGAACTGCTCGATGAAGTAGTACAACCCTTCACCGACGTAGGCGACGGCGGAGAGGATGGGGTTCGCGCTGGAGGAAGTGGCGCCAGCGGTGGTGATGAATCTGTTTCCACTGATAGAAGCCTCTCTTCGTGATCCCTGGATAGCGTCCGACCTGCAAGACAGTGCCCCCGGTGTCCGGGGGTAAACACTCCGATGCTTAAGTTAGTATAAGCGTTTTGTTAAGAGTGTATTGAATGGTCTAAAGGCTTACCAGGCCTGTGTATTTATAGGGGAGGAGAACCCGATCTCTGGCAGGATT
>JAULKK010002536.1:4857-20477 GCA_032355705.1 Rubia peregrina
GGGTCTGGGTCAAGTACGGTGGGGCCAGGGAGATTGCGGGTTCGACTAACTTGGTGCAGAAGTGTCGACTATCTTGGAACGGTGGATATGCTTACACCAAGCATGGAGGAGGTAATGATTGTGACGGTGGTGGTGGTTTGTGATGGGTAGTGGTGGTTGTGGCTGGTGGTGGTGGTGGATGGGGCTGATGGTGGTTGTTGTGACGGGTGATGGTGCTGGAGTTGGGACAAGTGGTGGTGATTGGGACGAGTGGTGGCGGTGGCTAGGGAGAGTGGTGGCGGTGGTGGGGTGGTTGTGGAGATGGTGGTGGTGGTGGTGGTTGTGGAGATGGTGGGGAGGTGGTGGATGGGATCAGCTTCTAAATTAAGAGCATTTTAGTCATTTCACTATTTCATTATTGCCAGAATTATGAGGGCCAGCGCAAGAAATAGGAACTTTGGGTATATCGGCACAAATTTTCCAAAAGTTAGAGTTTGATTAGCACATACATTAATTAGTTAGAGTTATATTGACACTTTCTGAAATTCCAAGGTTATATTGGCATTATTAGCCTAAAGTCAGAATAAAAAATAGAGAAAGACTCATGTGAGACCGTCTCACCATAAGTTATGGTGAGACAAAGTAATAAGTAAACTTTTAAAATTACATAATGTACCCCATATCATTTCTCATCTTTAAATAATTATATTAAGACCCTCCGTCGCACCATAAGAATGAGTGAGACCGTCTCACTCAAGTCTTTTATATTTTTACTTTATTTACATTAATAAAAATTATTTTAGTTAAAATTTTATTTCTTTAAATATCATTATATTCTTTATCAAATTTCAATAAGTTTACTACATGAATGAAAACTGAGGTGTATTTTTCAGTCAGTTTTGCCCCATATAAATATACAATTTAGTATAGATTATATTCTTAGAGAAAATCTCCTGACAGGTGGTCTATCATTAAGTTATGGATAATTAACACTATTTTTCACTAATACATTACTTTTGTTAAATTAAACACTAAAATTTAAATTTAAATAAAGCATTTTAAGGTTAAATATTGAACTTTTATACTTTCCCTATCACAGAGAAAACTTCCTAATTTTTTAATCAATTTTTTCAAACCATGTTTGACCATAAACTTTAATTAGTATATATGTAACAATATTATTATAACCACTTGGGCTAACTCAAGTGACCAGGCCATGGTGCCCGCCCAGGTGCAATCAGGGTTCAATCCCCCAGAGTTGCATTATTATGGGTTATTTTTTAAAAAGAAATATAACAATATAATTACGTGAGATGATGTTAGATTCCATGCAACATCTATGTTCTAAATATCATATTTTAATACAACGTTGTATATATATGATACGACTATTAAGGATAACTTTATAGATGAATACATGTCAAGTATTGATCAAACATTCAAAGGTCATGTTTAAAATCCTCTTAGCGATTTGGCGGGTCTTATGACTAGGTCAGGGAAGAAGTTTAGAGATGCGGCCTTGAATGCATATATAATGAAGATTCGAAAATCACAAGGGAGATATGTTAGATTAAAATCACTTTTGCCTCCAACGATTAAAGTCATGAAACTTAATGAAGCGTCATAAAAGAACAGAATGGACATTCATTTAGTGGCTTGGTTCAACAACAGTTTACACCTTTCTTAGTTTAGATTTTACTGTATTTTGGCCCATGATAATCTCGACCATGTTGGTCCAATTCGAGATCTGCATTTAGAAGATCAATTCAAATATGATTAGACTTGATAAGATTATATTTTATTAGATTTGAAAAGATTGGATAAGATTTGGTAAGGATAGATAAGACGGAATACAACAATGCTTCTAGCATGAATTCGGCCATAATTTAGATTAATTAGGACGTTTACTTTGATGTGATTTTGGCTTCTTAAAACTATCATAAGTCAATTCAGCTTCTGTCAGGATTTACCAAATCATGTGTTCTGTCTTTATCTAGGTGGAACTTATGTACTATAAATAGGGGATGATCTTCAACGTTATTATTCATTATTTTATAAATCAAATCATCATATTTTGTGTTTTAACTTGTTGCTTATTCAAGCGTTTTCAACCGTTAGGTTTTGTATTTTCGATTTAGTGCTTAGAACTCGTAGTTCTTTGTGTTAAAGCATCCAAGTGGTGTTTAGATCGTGGAGTAGGTCTTGTGTCATTTATTTTCCAATTGTGTTTATTAATGGATTTCGAGTGTGTCTTCTTCATTTAAAGAAGGTGATTCAATTTACCCTTTGACGATAGTTTCTCGGTGGTCATACATGATTTGAGGCAGGTGACAAAAATATAGGAAATTTTCTCTGAGCGGAGGAAGTATAATATTTCTTATATATTCACATTCAAACACGCTTTATTACATGCTTTAATTTATAAAATACAATAAATTGGATATTAAGGTAGACATTGCAGCTAATGAAAAACGGATGTAGAACCCAGCTGACTTAAAAACTGATGTCGAACCCTACTGATTTACTTGTCATAGAGCTTATTAAATCATAACAAAAATAAAAGGTAACAACATATAGCCAAACTAAAATACATGACGTACAAATCGAGTTTTAGCAAATCTATGCGCTCACTTTCCCCTGCAGCTTGTTAGCAAGATAAGCAATCGAAGAGCACAGCGTCGAGATTTCCATGTTAGACTGCTTAATCGAATCAGGTTGCACGGTGGGCGGAACGGTGAATGCGGTGTTGCATTCCTCGGCTCCATCCAACGCGGCGGAAGCGCGAATGTTGAGAGACGCATAGTCCTTCTCCTTGAGCGCTGCGGAGCAATCTTTAAGGCTGTCACCTGAATCATTGTAGTCGTCCAGGCATGAATCCAGTATCCCCTTCAGCTTCCCATCGGTTGCCGGCGCCGTTTTCTGCAGCGAAACCACGGCCGTGATGGCTGAATGGAGGCGGGACTCGGCTAGGTCGATGCCAACCTGCGCCAGGGTGGTTAGGTCGGCGGTGGCCGTGCGGGGGTCACCCCGGTAGGCCACCTTGCAGAACTCCTGGTCCGCCGGTACGTGGGCGCAGACGTCATCGATCAAGTCTGCTGCTTTTGCTGAAGGGAGGGAATGAAGAGCTAGGAAAGAAGTTACAAAGATGATGAGTAGTTTTGTTGTGGGGAATGCCATTGTCGTTTCTAATTTGGTTGGATTTGTTTCTGAAATTTAATGTGATAAGATTACTCGTTGAGAAATATATACATTTGTGATGTACGTTGTGGTCCGTAGAAATTGTACCGCGGGTTTGGAGGGATGAAATTTTTGCCTCTTTTTTCATGTATTTTTATCATTTTCTTCGTGTTGGGTCTAGAAGAGATTGAGTAGCCGTGTAATACGGGTAATCGTCGTTTTATGAGTACTTAACGCGAGGGTTTCGCCTTTTGGACTCCAAATTCTCACCACATAAAAAGAAAGCATGTCATCACATAATTGGATTCAATATTTTCCATGCATTTTCATATCATTGGACATAAACTTAGTCTACGGACAAAGTTTTGAGTCAGAAAATAGTTGGACTAGTTCTATTCTCTAGCTACACATACAGCAACACCTCCAGCCACAAAACTAAACATATTTGTGGGATGTAAGAAATCCATTTCCCATGCATTTCCAGAAGAGGCCATGCGGATGGCTCGTTTTGCTCTTTCGCACTTATGCATTTTCTTTCAGGAGTACTTTTGACTGATGTTCAGAAAATTGCGCTTTCTTGATGTTCATTCATTTCTGCTGTGATTTGATGTACAACATCCAGCTTTCACCAGAAATGAGTATGATCTTATGTTTCAGTAGTTCACTCAACCCCCACTGTTGCCATGGCAGCCACGTGGAGGCCACGGCGGAGGACCTAACAGTGACGTCCTCAATGGTGCACAGGCGGTGCTCAAGTGGAGTCAAATAGTGTTCAGGTGCTCACGCGGTGAAGGATCTCATGCAACAGCACTTCCAGTTCTGCCTCTTCTTGCCACGGTGCAGCGATTCTCGGTCTTAGCGATTCACCGGCCTTATATGAACGGCCCAAAAGGTGGTGACGCTGTAGCACCGGGCGGATTATCGCCAGTGGTGGAACCAGGGCAACAATTTAGGAGGGGCGGGTTAGTACATAATTTGTTTTCCATTTAATAGAAATAGATTCAATCGTCATATTACATAATTAATACTCCCTCCATCCTAAATAAATTGACATATTTTGAATTTTGGAAGTCAACTGAATCAATTTTCAACAATTAATATATTTATCTATGTGTATAAAAAATAAAAAATAAAGAATACTCCCTCCGTCCCACTAAAAATGGCCTAAGTGCTTTTGGATCAAAGTTTCAGGAGATGTGGTGGCCTACATGTTTGGAGGGGTAGGATTAATTGATGAATTTGGTTAAAAAATTTAAGCAATCTTGAGCCTTCAAAGTTTGCTAAATTTGGAAAGACAAAATATGTCATTAGTGGGACGGACTAAAATAGAAAGTATGTCATTTTTAGTGGGACGGAGGGAGTATATGTTATGATGGATCCAACAACATATAACATGATAATAGTCGTAGACTATGAATTTAGGGAACTATTTTGATTCAGAATTTTAATTGAATAAATTATTTGGAAGGAATTTCATTTCAGCCCAATTTTTATTTTATTCTATTGTTAAGGCATATATTGGGCTATTTCATTTTTGAAAAATATGCCCAACATAGTTATTTTCTTGGAATATAAAGTATTAGTTAATTAAGCCCATTTCTTTCTTTTTTATTTTGAAGAAGCCTTCTTCTTCATAGGCGGCCGTCTGCAACTTCCGGCGACGAGATTTTAAAATCCGAAAAGTTTCTGGTGGTGAAGCCTTCTTTACATCTCAATCTCTACCGGGACGGAATCTGTTACTTTGCTTACCAATTTCACTTAGCCGGTGCACACGAAGTCAATAAACCTATTACTCCCTTAATGGTCGGAACCTAATCGAGGCAGCCGCACCGGCTCGACCCCCTTAGTTCTACCATTGATTATCGCACGGTAACGCCATCAAGTCCAGATCTAGGATCTTAATGTTTCCGAGGGTTACCTGATGAAGTAATACACAAAACACAAAGAGGTGAAGAACTCCAATCTGGTTCCTGTGTTTTCATTGATTATTAAGGTGCTGATTATATACAAAGAGAGACTAGCTTAATGCCAGGAAATGATAAAATCAATCTTCTAAATTACGTAAACTTTTTTAAGATAAAGCTATGAAAATATTTACAGAATACTGTATATGCTAATACACCCCTCGAGTTAGAGCATGAAGATTCAAAGTGCCCAAATTGATAAGTAGAGTTTTGAATTGTTGAGGACTCAATGCTTTAGTTAAAATATCATCCAATTGAGAAGTAGTATGAACATAAGATGGTGCAATGGTACCTCGTGGTATCTCATCATGTACGAAGTGACATTCAATCTCGATGTGTTTCGTTCTTTCATGAAAAATATGATTATTAGCAATATGCACAGCAGCTTGACTATCACGATGCAGAGGATTAGGCGTCATATGTTTTACACTGAGACTCCGAAGCAAACCTTTCGACCATAGAATCTCACAAGCAGCGGAATCCATAGCACGATATTCTATTTCAGCAGAAGAACCTGTAACTTTCGCCTACTTCTTTGTTTTCCAAGAGATTGGGGAACCCCCAAGAAGTACAAAATATGTAGCAAGAGAGCGACACTTGCCCATTCTTCATCACAGAAATATTCTAGGGTCAAAGTTAATCTAAGCGAAGCAAAATACCTTGTCCAGGCTACACTTAAAGTAACGAACAACTCGCAAAGCAGCATCCCATTAAGATTGAGCTGGATGTTGCATATACTCTGCCAAAACATGAACAAAGTAACAAAATAAGCTCGGAGTGAGTGATAATAAGATACATCATTCTCCCCACCAATCACCTTTACGAGGCAAGGTCCTGTCATAGGCATGTCTGATACTAGATCTAGCAAATGATTCTTCTCCATTGGAACACTAGTCGGTTTAGAACCAAGAAGACTTGTATCTGTCAAGATGTCGAGAGCATATTTACATTGACAAAGAAAGATCCTTTTCGAACTCCGAGCCACCTCAATGCCAAGAAAGTACTTCAATTATCCCATGTCTTTTATATGAAAACTGTAGAGTCACATGTTGTGCACTTATTAACTAAATTGGCATTTGTGGACTAATTTGGTAAAGAAAAATGTTCCATGTTGGAACATATGGAAAGATGGAGCTTAGAAGATATAACAGACTGAAGAATATTGTGTGAATATTAATTTATGGTAGATTGGAGATTTTGCAATATTGACTTATCCGTGTGATTGAAGCATATTGGATTTATGGATAATCTCTATTCTTAAGGAATTGGATTTATCGAATATTAAAGGATAAGATGAGATAAAGAAAATATCTATATTCAAGGGATTGTGATATGCTTTAGAAGCAGATTTGGAAATGGAATATTATGGATACAAAGATGGAGATTTCTGATCTGCTCATGCACTATAAATAGAAGACATCACAGTTGTGCAACTCATGAACTTAATAGTGAAAATCTGCATCCAAATTTCCTATCTTTCGGAGAGTACCGCGAGAGCCAGAATACATATGTTCCAACATACCATGACTTGTTGATTAGTTCAGAATTATACACCTTAGTTTCTCGGGAGGAGGAGATATAGTGTTGATGAGTTTCGAGGTCAAAAGGAGTATGATCAAGGCAGATCGGTAGCAATGAGAGCTTGCAAAATCCATACGTTATAATTAGATAAATATAATTGTATGGTGTACTTTGTATTGTATATTTCTAATTAGTGAATTTATTCGGATCTGGGTCAGGCCTCATCGATGTAGGTGAGTTTCACCGAATTGTGTAACCAAGTCTCTTGTGTAAATGCTTTACTTTATTGCATACTTGGTTAGAGAGATTATGTTGGAACACGTTAGTAATTACTGATTTAATTAGGTAAAACCAAAATTTAAAAAACAATCACTAAGGTAACCCTTGAATTCTGCAATGGCGGCACTATTATTGCCAAAAATAACAAGATCATCCACATAAATGAGAATATACACTTCTTCAGTCAAATCACCATGAAGAAAGCAGTTGTGTACATCAATTTGATGCAACTCACAATTATTAACAGCAGTAACAGTGAGAAAATTGTGAACGGTGACCATTTTCACGGTAGGAGCGAAAGTCTCAACAAAGTCAATGCCCATTTTTTTATGATTGCCAAATATGACTAGCCTGGCCTTGTATCTGTCAACTGTGACATCATATCTATGTTTAACTCAAAACACCCTTATACATTCAATTGCAGTTTTCACTAGAGGTAATTCTTCTACAGTCCAAGTGGCATTAGCTTCCAAGGCCACAATTTCTTCCTCCATGGTATTTTCCCTACCGTGGATCCCTCATTGCCTCTTTAAAAGAGTTAATCTCCACATCAGCGGAGATGGATGCAACAAATCTACGATGGTTAATAAAAAAAGCATTACAATTTACATAATGGTTATAAGGGTAGGGAGTACCAGAGGTTTGGATCGGTGTAGGTTAAGCCGTTGGGGGAACCAATGTCGTGTTAACCTTCACATGTACATTATGCCACCATACATAATCCTTATACCGATCATTGTCAAAATTATCGTGATTTTTGCGACCAAGCTTACTAACAACCAACTCATTACCATCTACTCATCCCTCACTATATTCTGGGTGTGTTTGGCAGAGTTCTACTTATAAACAAAAATGGCCTATTTTGAAAGCAGAGAGAGGTCAGCTTCAGTTTTCCCTAAAAAATAGCTCCTGCTTCTTAAACAAGCACTTTTTGGGAGTTTACCGGACACTAAAAATGTGCTTAGCTTATAAGCAAAACACTTAAAAGACTTTCCAAACACACCCTCTCTTCGGCCTCAATAAAGCCATCAAACTGATGGGCACTTTTCATGGCATCATCTCTCACCGTATTATCATCTCCCTCAATGAAGCTATCATCAGGTTCATCACGCACCACCTCAAGACTTGGATCAGCCACACTTTTAGCAACGTCAACTTCTGCACAACTTGCAACATTATCAAAGCTGAGACTAAAATGCATCATGAAAAGGTGAAGGCAAGTGTCACAACTTAGTTTGATCGGCTAATGGAAAATTTGTCCTCAACAAAGTGAACATCCCGTGACTGAAAATAATCCTCTGTCTTAAGATCAAACAAGTGTCATCCCTTTTTTCCAAAGGGATACCCAAGAAAAATACAACGACAACTTCGACTATCAAACTTATCACACGAATTACGATTCTTCGCATATCACAAGTATCTAAAAATTTGAAGAGAGCTAAGATCAGGTTTCCCTCCATAGAGAAACTCATAGGGATTCTTTCCTCCAAGCACACAAGAGGTTGTTCTATTGATTAAATGTGCAGTAGTCAACACACATTCACCCCTAAAATTCAATGGTAAAACAACCTTTAAAGTGTAAAGCTCAGGAAACATTAAGAATATAAAGTTGTTTGTGTTTGACTCTAGCATTTTTTGAGGTGTTTTAACATTAGACGTCTGGTGAATTATGTCATTCTATCATAATTAATTATCAAGACCCTTAAACTCTGTTATGTTACCACTCCGTATGTCTTTGACTCTCTTGTCAAATTGACGTTCAATCAACATAAAGAATTTTAACATTAAACTAGGCACCTCATAATTGGACTTCAGTAAATAAATCCCACACACATATAGAAAAATCATCCACAACCATTAAAAAATATAGAGAGTTGCAACTAAAACAAAGTATCTGCCTTATTTTCACTCAAAGGAAAAAAAATGTGAGTTTGCTTTGCTCTATGGAAGATATCACATGCTTTAAAATCCCATTTACCCTTATTTTTACTAAACCCGTGATGAAACTCCATTCCTTGTAGTGATGGACGTCCCTGTCGCTTGTGCCAATTTCAGCAGTATTGTTTCTTGTCACGACGTTAACACAAGTTGGTTTCCCTCATCGTCAAGCACTGTATTCCATCAATCAGCTTATCCACACCAATCTTTGTTCTTAAGGTGCGGTCTTATACATAACAGTTAGAGTTAGTAAATTGTATGCTTAATTTTTTTGTAGATAAGAGTTGTGCAACTGACAGCAAGTAGTAACTGAAAGAAAGCACTAACGAAACGTACAACAAAATGATACCATCATTCAACTTCACACTCCCTACTTTGGTCTCCTCTATGCTTACACCATAGGAGAACCAACTTGAATTGGATGAATGGATCAATAAGAATAAAAAAAAATTCATCATTGCAAATGTGATGCGAAACAGCACTATCAATTATACAAGTATAAACATAATTACTATTTAAGCAAACATGGTTCGAAGCATGCATTATCTCACCAAAAACAACATTGGCTTTTGCTGGTTGGGTGGTATTTGATGGTCTTGACCCATCATTACCTCGACCAGTAAGTTACAACTGACATCCATTGTGTTTCTCACAACAACAATCTTCTAGATGCCCAGACCGTCCACAGTAAATGCATTTCAATGGATGTCATGCACCCGGTCTTTGTGTCGCATTACCTTGAGCATCAAAAGCCATTAGAGCTGCTGCTTCTGTCCATCGCTAGGTCAAGACTTGAACCTTCTCCTCTTGCACAAGCCTTGAGTACACGGTGTAAAAAGAGGGAAAAGGTTCTATCCCCAATATGTTTGATCATAAAGTAGTATAATACATTTCAGGACCCTTTAGAAATTCACACGCCTAGTCAACTTCACATCTTTCACGAAGAACTTCATTCAACATGCACTTACACCCATAGCACGAGCAGGATGGTAAAGTATCAAAGTCATCAATGTCATCCCATCACTTCTTCAATATCCCATAATAGTCCATAATCGACTATCCACTACTTTGTTTGCAGTCTGCAATTTCTGATTATATTTGATAAATTTTGACATGATTACCCAACGAAAAATGTTGTTGAATATCCTCTCATAATTCACGAGCAATGTCACAATATGAGATGGTAGGACGGATACTTGATCAATTTTATTGAAAATATAAGCGATAATCATTTAATTAGTGGTCCAATCATCAAGATCGGCAGATCCATCCTTAGGTTGTTGACGAGTACCATATTTTGCACCCAACAAAACTTGAAACCCTTTAGTCCATTCTTCATAATTTGACCCCTTGAGAACAATGGGCGTGTTGATTATCATTGGGCCATCATTCGAAGAAACGACATAAAGAATATTTGGAGTTCGTGGGAGTGGTATTTTCGTATCATCGCTCATGTTTTGCCAATATTGATACCATGAAGTAATACACAAAACTCAAAGAAGTGAAGAACTCCAATCCGGTTCTTGCGTTTTCATTGATAAGCTTCTAATTAAGTATATACAAAGTGAGACTAGTGGAATGCCAGGAAAAGATGAGAAGTAGCCCCCTAAAATTATGTAAACTTCCTTAAGATAAAGTTGTGAGAATACTTACATAATATATGCTAATACCTGAAAATTTTTGCATAAAATGGACGAATTTTTAGTGTATATAGTGGGATGGAATTTTGTTTTTTAATTTTTTTTCTACTTATTTGTGTGGGTTGTAGTTTAAGCATTTACATATTTGGAGGTGGGCAGTTTTTAAAAAAAAATTGAATTACTTAATTCAGTTATGTTTTCCTTGTTTTTAAAGAATGAGCACCTTAAATATGGGCGGTTTTGGTTAAAGTATCAGCATGATTATCTCTGTCAATTCAAGTTCATTCTAGCGATTCTTTTTTTGGTAAAACAATCTGGAAGTAGCTTATATGACTTTCGATCTTTTTTCCAAAGACAGCTAAGGAGAATTTCATGTCAAAATTATTTACTTAACGGACTTTCAGCAATTCCACTCCAAGGATACAAAATACATCCATAGATTTTAGCATGTTATGATGGTTCAAGCTAGTGAGTGATACTGGCCTTTAGACCTTATATGGTTATCCTCCAGGTTCAGATTAGAGACAATTCTACACACACAATATGCCTCCATGTACATTGAGAGAGAAGTAACTTTGGAAATTTGGAATGACCGGGTCCCCAACTTGAGAAATAAGAGCGGGAAAGGGTTCGATGGGGATAACCCAAATTTCTAGTGATGGAGCGTTATTTTCCTCATTTTTGGATTGCATTGATGTTATTTGAAGTGTAGATGGATTGTCGTTTGTGTGCTTTATTGGATACTTCCGCTTATGACTGGTTCGATGTGGGTAACCATTTTGAGGTCGTGGAGTGAGTTTGGTGAGACCAGATCGAGCTTGTCGAACGCTTCCATAGTAGATAATCATTTATCTTTTATGTACCCTTTCAAATGCCACTTAGGCATTTGCTTTAGTATGTTCATTTTGAGTGTCTTTGTGTAAATGGGTTTACTCAAATGTAGGCATTTCCCCCAATAAGATACTCTTTATGTCCCGGAAAAAGGTTCTGATTACTGTTTTGTATGTGCATTTATGCACTGGCGTGGTGGGGAAGTGGAGGATTGGAATGAGTTGGCCAAATTTTAAAAACACATTTCAGTCCAAATAAGGGAATAATCAAAATAGGAGCCTTTGGTTGGGACGGAAGAAAATGGAAAGTAGAAACCATTGGGCGGGAGAGGGTGAGTATGTAAAAAGATTGCATACATCCCCGTCATTAACGGTTTAATTTTCTTAAAATATGTACTCATACATTCAAATAACTATGTTATAAGTGTAGCACAACTTACAGGAGTAGCTATTTTTGTCTTGAATGCAGAATTAATAGTCATTAATGCATGTATAAAAGAAGCCAAACAAGCTAAATTTGTTCCCCATCACAATTGAAACATACTCAAAGCTAAGGGTTTAGTTTCGGGGGTCTCCTGTAACATATAGCATGTCTTAATTGAAAAATTAGTATGATGTAAATAAAATAAATTGACGGGGTCTTTTTTAGATTTTCCTCTCCAATGCTACTGTCAAAATTATAACTTTGATTTGATATGTCAATCAATAAATGAACAAAATTTCAGTTGTGCTCATGCATATATATGATTCCTTATTACTTTTTCTTGGATAGACAAGTAATAGCCTCAATATGAGAACATCTTCTACCAATCAAGCTCCAGAATTTGTCTTGAAACTTTGACCCATCCCTTGTTCGAATATCAAATTTTGAATATCGAAACATTAATTTTTCTAAATAAAGGAAGACTATCTCTTGATTGGAAAATATCAAAGAGTTATGTTGATTGAATAGCTTCATCATAATAATCCATTTATTCAAATCCCACGGTATCACAATATGCACCATACTCCTGCACTTGCCCATTTTATTTTCAAAAACAAAACCCTTCATATCACTATCCTTATATGTGTAGAAAATCTAGCAACAAGGACCATGCAAAAGGAATTTTCCAAGATATACATACAAGAGCCTAAAAATAGCATACATCGACAGGCCACCAAGCCACAAAAAACAAAGTAGCATGGTCACAAGAGAAAAGAACTATTTAGGAGCAAAGATTCTAACCCAGAAAAAAGAAAAGATTGGAATCGATAACCACCACTATAAGCAGGGTATGGAGATGCAAGGATGGAGTAGATGGTTTCAACATGGGTAAAAACCTTGTTATTTTTCCAATTTTGTTGTGAAGAGGACCCAAAAAGGTGGTCGCTTATTCCTCATGGTCTATTGAAATTTTTTGGGTCATTCTCAGGGAGATGGATAGAATCAAGTCAATTTATAACATGTCATTCACAAATTTCCCTTTCTGGGTTCATGTCCACTCCGTTCCACCTGCCCTCACTAACGTCGACATGACCACCATTGTCGGGAATGATCTCGAAGGATTCATAAAAGTGGCTCAAAATAAGATGGCACTTGTATGGGAACAGGCATAAAAATAAAATTGCTACTTTCAGTGGATGAACCAATTCCATGAATCCATGATTCCACAAATGAAAAAATGGTAAAACTGTTAAATTCTATTTAACATTATAAATATTTACCTTATTTTATTATTTTTGTGGTCCTATGGACCATACAAAGATAGATTTCCCCTCGAAAACACTACTTGATGGGAATGACTCATGCATATGGGTGGGTTTTAAACTTGCTCAAGTACGAAAATGATTCACCAATTCCAAATCAAGGCACAGGGGTGATGCACAAGCATCACTTACAAGGGAAAAAAGGAAGAAGAATTTACAGAAGTAAAATAGGAAGACAGAAAATCCATCATCATGACTTCATTATAAAATTTGATAGAATTGCAATAAAGAACAAAAGATGCAGAAAAAGACCGGCCCAGACTCCCGTTCAACAAATTTTAACTGAAACATGCAAAAATGACTTGCTACCTCAAACTGGAAACCATAAACGAAATTCCAAAGTAATCGAAAAAGTTGGTGGTGGCACCGTCAACAAAGGAAAACAAAAGGTGATGTCAAAACAGTAATATTATTGTTGGAATTCGCATCAATCCAGCCCCAAAGGACGCCAAATTTCAACCCAATATTTTAGGGAAGAAAAAAGCCAGCACGTTAACTTTTGTTACTAATTTTAAGCACGCTAATATCTCTCCGTAAATTAATGGTCCACTATTCTCTCCAACACGTTTCAATTTATCGATAATCAACTATCCCAATTTAACGCCCGGTGGGACCATCAAGGTGGGACGTTTAACAAATAAACCAGTGACAGCGACTAGAAAAATCCAGTCCCGCCGAGACCAATGAATTGCCTAAGTTGGAACTCTCAGGAAATGTTCAATCCTCGAGTAGTTAGACAATTAAAAAGTATTATCCACAAATCGCACCCCATATATTTTCCTTTCAATAACTAAGTGCTCTGCTTTTGAATTGTCAAAAATAAAAGACATATTGGATATTCATAGAATCTTTGTCGATTCAAATGGAAATTTGTGCGGTCTAGCTTTATTTTGGAATAAAGATATTCATATTTCAATTTTTTCGTACTCTTTTCATTTCATAGATTTCACTGTTAAAGACCTAATAACATTTTTACTTGTGTTGCATAGGTACTTACAGAGAACCAGGCACAAGTAAACAAAAATAATTTTGGCACAAACTTCCAAACTTAAGTGCAATATCATCATTGCCTTAGCTTTGTATTGGGGACTTTAATGAAATTCTTCATCAACATGAATTCAATAGCACTAATAGAAGGCTATAATGGCAAATACTAGAAATTAGAAATGCACCTTAGCAACTGCAATTTAAAGGATTTTGGTTATTCCGGAAATAAATTCAAATGGAGTGGAAATTGGAAAAACACACACAATGTTAGAGCAAGACAAGATAGAGTTGTGGCAACACTAGGCTGGACTAATCTTTATCCAACTTCCCAAATTAAGTACCTGTTTAGCCACTAATTATGCCACAATTATTCTATAAATACAGAAAGCTAATTTGACCCAGCTGACCAAAGACTTTGATGTGTCAATTTTATAAGGTTATTTTGGGACTTTGTGGACTCACTTTCATGCACTTTTCTTATCTAGATCTTGTATTTTGTCTTGAAATTCTCTTAAGAGAGTTAAGAGTGACTTTGCGTTCTTATGACTTTTCTAGAGAATTTTGTGTGACGAGACAATTATATTGAGATTTGAAAACCGAAGACCTCGAAGATTAACATTTGAAGACTTGAAGAGAAGTGAAGTGAAGAGGAAGCCATGACACAAGAAGAAAGATTTGAAGATGCTGCATTTGGCCTTTGTCGCAAGTCGCGACAGACTTATGGCCAGGATCTTTTGTTCTTTTTCTTGTACTATAAAAAGCAAACTTTATCCTCTCTCTTCACCAACTTCTTCTTCCCAACTTTTTACCTCTTGAAACCCTAGTTTCTTCATCTTTTTCATGTTATTTACTTTGGATTATGTTTAGTTCATCTTTGATTGTTAGTATGATTCTTAGTAGCTAAACCCATCACTTGAGAGCAATTGATTGAAACTTCCAAACCCACTTAGTGAGATTCTCTATTTTGCTCTTTTATGAACGTTTATTGCATAGCATTTATTGTGTCACTAATGTTGATGTTTATTTCATTTATGCTATGGGTTTTTTTAGAATATGAAGTGTTTGTATGATTGAGTGTTAGGGTTTCATGAAAGTGTACAATTTCTTAGCTCTTTCACATGAAAATCCAAGAACATGGAATTAGAATTTCTTATTGTGAAAATGATGTTAATTTTTGTAGATGAGTATGTTAATGTGGTTTGTTATCATATTTATCCTAAGGTAGCACTAAAAGGTTGAATCTTGAATGTTGATTGTTCTAGATTTAATCTAGTAAATGCTTTGTTGGTTATATACCTAGTGAAAAACTGGTTTTACCGTTATGGCTTAAGCATTCGACCTATGTTCCAACATAGTATATCTAACCAAGTATGTATAAATATAACGAACATGACACACAACTTGGTTACGCAGTTCGGTGAAATCCACCTACATCTACGGGGTCTGGCCCAGTTCAGAATAAATACACTAATCAGAGATATGGTACAAAGTACACCATACAACTATACTTATCTTCTAATTACAATGTGTGGATTTTGCAAGCTCCCCTTGCTACCGAT
>JAULKK010002564.1:0-10537 GCA_032355705.1 Rubia peregrina
CCATCCTCCATCCAAACCCCACGTTCGTTAATCACACCCGCCGAAATTGGCCAAAATCTCAGAAGATGATTACGTATCAGATAACAAAACCTAGAAAAAAAAATAAAATAGGATTAAAAGAGTAAAACTTACTATAAACATGGAGGTTTTCCCAAAATCCTTTAAGGGATATAATCACGATTTGGACCACCATCATCTGGAGTAACCCCTCCAACTTACCCAAACATAACAGTTTATCACATAATCGAAGAGAAACCCAAATTTGGGATAGTTCCGGCATCCCTAGTAACCCCATATAATCCTAAAACATCACAAACTAACCGCCAACATGGTTAAAATCCTTGATTAATGGTTATTTACCCTACGCACACTCATAACACACTCAAAACTACATCTGAACGCTTAACACAAAGAAAAGACATACTAATACAAACTGAGAAATACTCTAGTACAATAGTCCTTTTATAGGCATCCATAACGTCTCGTAAACACAATTCACCATTAATTATCCCCCCGGACATGACGCGACATTTCAATTTTCAAAACAATTGACTTAACACTTATTAAACCTTGAAAAAAGGAAAAATATTATGCATATCCCAACAAAAAAAACACAAAAAGCCTATGTGGCATGCTTATCCACTAACAATCCCACTACCCAAGATATTCAGAAATATGTTTATCCCTATACAATAAAATACTTCACCAAATTGGTAAACACTGATACATTGACTAACTTAGAATTTACGAGTTGCATAAAATTTTGTTGGAAAAATATATTGTGTAGGTACGGGATACCTAGAAATTTTATCATAGATAATGGGAGACAATTTTCTCACAATCCCTTTAAGAAGTGGTGCGAAGACTCCAACTTTCAACATAAAATCACTTCGGTTTACCCCACCTCCCCCTTCCCAAAGCCAACTGTAAGGTTAAGGTTACCAATTGGACAATTGTTAATGGTATAAGAGCTCACTTGGTGGGGGAATATAGGAAACTACATATACTAGTTTCCCCATGTACTGTGGTTGTATCAAACTACAGAGATGGAATCCACTGAAGAAACTCCGTTCAGCCTAGTCTATGGGATGGAAGTGGTCATATCCGTTGAGGTGAGCTTACCTAGCCTCCGCACAAAAAGAACAAAAGAAGGTCAAAATGATGAAATGGTCCGCACGAACCTAGATGTGGATGAAAGAAGAGGAAGGTCTAGTTTGCACTAGGCTAAAGGTGAAGAGCAATATGAAAAATTACTATGATCGAAGTGTACACAAAAATTATTTCGTTCAGGGAGAGTTGGTTATGAAAAGAAATAAAAAGAGATGACGGGAGAAGGAAGGAAAATTGGCACCAAATTAGGAAGGTCCCTATACAGTCGTTGAGGCATGCGCCGAAAGAGTATAGGTACTTGAGGACACAGTGTGAAATAAGGTTTCCTGAAGATGGAATGTGGCCAATATTTGAAGATATTTCCTTTGAACATTATTACAACAGATCCTCCAATTGAGCTACCTTTACACTCTAGCCAGGGCGTAGCTTCCCACCAACAAAAAGCTATAGGTTGGGTATACTTACCTTTTTTTTTGTAATTTGATGCTCATGGAGTCCTTCACCCCGAGAGGAACAATGGGGACATAAATTTTCTAATAATAGTGTGATCCGATTAAAAGAAATTTTGAATCTTCCGCCAAAGAGATTCCTTGATCCAACATACATTATTATTTCATGTAAATTGCCTAGTTATTGAGGATCGGCTCTCACGTAAATTGCCTAGTTGTTGAGGATTAGATCTTACATAAATTGTCTATTTATTGAGGATAAGATCTCACGTAAATTTCATAACTGTCGAGGATTGACTCACGTAAATTGCCTAATTGTTGAGGATCGATTCTCATGTAAATTGACTTAATTTTAAGGACCAAACTATGAAGGACCAATTGCAATTTGCAAATGAATAAAATCAAACAAAAAGGTATCACTCATTCCCAACTTTACAAAAATTAAAGGTTACAACCATGGCTACTCTATTACAAGAATTACTGTTGAGGCTATTCAACTATAAAACACAAGATTACTTGCTGAAGATGCTGTTGGGAAATACCCCCACCGACTAAGGTATATCAAATATATGGTAACTCTATTGTGGTAAGACAACAATTCCTTCAAGGACAATAAATATTCACCCAAACGTGAATCGATGATCTCTTTCAGATAAACCCCTATAAATACCAAGGTATTCCTTCGTTCTACTCATTCAATTCTCATTACTTAGATTAAAAACTTTTGATATGACTTTGTAGTTTCTTCCCTCGACACCTCTATTTGCAAGAACAGCTTCACAAAGCAATGTTCGGCCATCACTATCGCAGTTCAACACACATCAATGCACTAAAAAAAGACAAAGGGAAGGGGAACCTATTAGAAGTGTCTACTTATAGATTTAATACCCTTCCCCCCACACATATCCCTGTTATCGAGATACATAATCGACATAACTATCACCAAATGCAGTTACTTTTTTGAAATCAAAGAATTACAAAATATTGTAGCATAAAAAGAAGAAACATGTTTCTAAGAGAGGATTCCATGCAATGATTATGTTGCTTACATGTATAATCCTCTGTTTTTTAACCATCGATAGCCGAGTGAAGAGCATATGCAACAAGATTTAAAACGAGAATTTTGAAATTAAAAAATTCCATTCAAACCATTAGAGGGCAAACACATGGTGTCTGTTGTTTGAATTCTAAACATTAGGAGAAACACAATTCTCAGTTACTCACAAAACTTCTATTGCCACCACTACACGTCATGCTACAAGACTATCCACAACACCAATATACAACACTAAGTGAACTCAATCTCTTTGATTTTTTTTTGTCTTTTCGAGTGCACATAACATCTCTGTAGTTACTGAAGGATTATATGGATTCAGGAGGCCTAAAAAGAAGCTTCAAGAAGCAAGTAGACACCCAAGATCAACTTTGAGAAGCTTTGATCATTTTGGTGCCAAACTCAGTCGGTGCAAGACAAAATATAAAGTTAGGCTTGATCAGTTAATTTTCTGTTTTGTTAGTTAGCTCCCTTGCATATAATTTAGGGATTTAGTTAGATACTTTGGTAGAGGAGATGTGTATATATAGCAGCTGTAGATTCATTTTCTAAGTTAATGAAATCTGAATTTTTTCCCAGCTTTTGTTATTGAAACTTTCAGTTTTCAACTTTGTAGCTCTTTGAGCTTTGTTCTTATTTCTAACTACCTTCAATTTCTTCATGGTATCAGAGCTTTTAGGCTCTCGATCCATATATTATTAACAAATAATTTGCAAAACCCAAATCTAGTGATCAGGATGAGTACTGGATATGTAAATGGAGAAGAAAGGAACAATGCTTATGCTGCAGGTGATAAAGATTTAGTGAGAATCAAGCTAGATGATCCCATGTTTCTCTTATCCTCAGATGATGCAAGCCCTGTGATCATGACCGATCTCTTGACAGAGAAGAACTTTGTGATATGGAAGGAAGCAATGGTTACTTCACTTTCAACAAGAGGAAAACTAAAATTTATCACTGGAGAAGTACCTAAGCCTGTAAACAACTCTCCAATGATTCAGATCCGGAGTAAGGCTAATTAGACGATTTTTGTGTGGATTAGGAACTCGATCATCAGAGATATTTCCAGAAGCTTTACATTTCAAGCAGATGCAAAGAAGTTGTGGGATGAAATTGGGGAGAGATTTTCAGTTAGTCATGGACCTCTATACTATCAGTTGATGAAAAATCTGACTGAAAAAAAATAAGTTACTTACTCAATTGCTCAATACTTTTCCAATTTGAAGAAGGTTTGGGATGAAATTGATGCGATCAGACCTAGGATCAAATGTACTTGTTGTCATTGTAATTGCAACTGTGGATTTATTGAGAAGTTGGAGATGCAAGCTAAAGATTGCAGCAATTTATGTCTGGTTTGAATGATGAGTATGATGCCTTAAGGGATCAGATATTTGTGATGGATCCATTACCTACTGTTGGAAAGAAATATTCTCTGTTTAGTAAGCAGGAACAACAAAGATGTGTGCAGAACAATATGATGAAGGTTGTAAATCAATAAGCACTCATGCTTGTCAAGCATAATTCATTGAAAATTAATGCAGTGAAATATGCCCTGAAGAAGAAAGATGTAGAGGCAAAGAAGTTTCTGAAGTGTGGCCAATACCATAGAAATGGACATTTGAAGGATATTGGCTTCAAACTGAATGGATATCCAGGATAGTGGCCAGATGCAAGCAAGGTGATAAGCAAGCCTTATGCAAATGCAGCTAATGTTTCAGAATTGGAGGATGAAATTGAACATATTGGATCTGGTACTACATTTGAAGTTGGAGAGACCAAAGACATTGGAAACATGCAGGCTATGACCGCAAACATGATCCAGATGGAATTTGGAAAACTGATAAAAGGGAAGGGAAAAGAGCAGGTTGCTAAATCAGAAGACATGATCATCTTTGCTCATTTGGACTTCTCGGGTAGTCTTATAACTCATTTTGCCCATATTGCTACCTGTTTTGAAAGTGGTGATTGAATTTTAGACAATGGTGCTACTTCACATATGTGAAGTACTCTCTCTCTCCCCCCCCCCCCTCTCTCCCTCTCTCTCTCTCTCTTTGTTTCAAATACTCAATCCAACCACACATAAAACTCAAGTTCTTCTACTTGATCCAAAGTTTTCATAGATGCCATAGGTTAAGTTAAGCTAAATAGTCAGCTTAAGTTCTTGAACTATCTGTTTGTTAAGAGTTTTAAATTCAATCTACTTTTTAGTTCAAAAGATAACACAAGATTCAAGTGTCTTGCTCACCTTTTATCTTCATGTATGTATTATACAGGACCACAAGACTAGTTTGGTTTTGGGAGTTTCTACTGAGAGCAATGACCTATACATTATGAACAAGAAGTCTTTCCAAGTTGAAATCGTCAAGAAATGTCTATCTCACTTGAATTAGATAGTCTAATAATTCATTCTGAACTTAATTATGCACATGTTCCTTCTGATATTGGAAGTTCTACACAATAAACTAGGCCATCATTCTAATATTGTACAGAAGCATATGGGTCTCCTAGTTATGAATAATAAATGTAGTGTTTGTCCTCTTGCCAAAAAAACTAGGTTATCATTTCCTGAGAAATCTGATCATGGTTCTGTACTATTTGATACACTTCATATGGATTTATGGTGGCCTTTTAAAGTCAAAACTAGTAATGGGGAACAGTCCTTCTTAAAGATTGTAGATGATTTCAGTAGAGCTACATGGACCTTTCTAATCAAAACTAAAGATCATGTTCCTTTTATCATAAAGGACTTTATTCTCATCTTGCAAACTCAGTATAATGTCAGAATCAAGAAAATAAGGACTGATAATGGCAGTGAGCTTGTCAATAAAATAGGTTCTCAAGTTTTTGCTTCATTAGGGATCATTCATCAGAGATCTTGTCCATACTCACTACAACACAATTGTATAGTTGAATGAAAACATAGAACTATCCTTTAGATAGCTAGATATCTTATGCATCAGTCAAACTTACCTCTACATCTCTGGGGAGAATCAGTCCTTACTACCACCTACATAATGAACAGGTTGTCATCCTTAGTTCTAAACTAAAAATCACCCTATAAACTTTTATTTATTAAACCTCCTGATATATCTCATATGTAGGTATTTGGTTCCTTATGTTATGCCACAAACCTCAGTCCAGATAAACATAAGTTTAGTCCATGATCAGTGCCTTGCATCTTCATAGGATATTCAGGCATTCTAAAGTGTTATAAGTTCTATAATATTCTGAACAAAAGACTCTTTGTTGCAAGAGATGTTATCTTCTATAATAATCAGTTTCCCTATAAATCTTCTGATGCTCTATTTGACAGTTCTAGTTCTGATTGCAATAAAATAATGGTGCCTATACCACCAAATGACTCTAGTTATTTCCTTGATGTACCATATTAGACTCTATCTTCTGATTAAAATGATACGGAACTAGATAATGATCATTTTCCTGATACTAATGACTCTAATCACTCTTCTCCACAATCATCTCAAAATTATGAAATACCTTTTCCTAGTACTAATGATGGTTCTGTTAGAGATAATACACATGTTCCTACTACTCCTACACAAAGTGCCAGGATCAGGTCTAAGCCT
Source organism: Rubia peregrina (assembly GCA_032355705.1). Lineage (NCBI taxonomy): Eukaryota > Viridiplantae > Streptophyta > Magnoliopsida > Gentianales > Rubiaceae > Rubia > Rubia peregrina. The sequence continues at coordinate 6,201 of JAULKK010002564.1, forward strand.
TGTTGGATGAATGATTTTGTTGTAAAAATTGCTCATACTTTTGATGTCTGTATTCATATATTTTCCCCTGAACATATGAGTTTTATGAAACAACTATTAGGAATCCATGAACCACAATCATATAAACAGGCCTGCAACAATCAACATTGGATTAAGTCTATGCAGGTTGAGTTAGATGCTCTTGAGTCTAATCATACCTTGGATTTAGTTAGTTTGCCTGCAGGGAAATGACGTATTGGTTGTAAATGGGTTTATAAGGTTGAATGCAAGGCAGATGGATCAATTGAAATGTATAAAGCAAAGTTAGTGGCAAAAGACTTTTCTCAAATTGAAGGAGTTGATTACTTTGATTATTTTTCACCAGTTGCAAAGCAGGTTACTGTCAGACAGCTATTTGAAATAACTTCCTTAAAGGACTGGTTTTTGCATCAGATAGATATCAACAATGCCTTTCTCCATGGTTATATTAATGAAGAGCTTTTCATGATGCCACCACAGGGTTATGATAAAGATTTTCCAGGTCAAGTATGCAGGCTTATGAGGTCCTTGTATGGTTTGAAATAGGTCTCCAAAGAGTGGAATGCTGAGTTTACTAAGCATATAATCTTATATGGATTAAATCAATCAAAACATAATCATTGCTTATTCACTAAGAGGACTGCTTAGTGTAGCATTGTAGTTCTGATCTATGTTGATGATGTTTTGATTGCGAAAGATTCAGAAAATGAAAGTAAGGCCTTCAAATATCATTTTCATGATATTTCACTATTAAAGATCTAGGACATGCTAAGTACTTCTTAGGAATTGAGATTGCTAGATCTGAGGCTGGAATCTTCCTAAGTCAATCAAAGTACATCACTGATCTTATCAGTGATCTCCATTTGAATGATTACAATGTTGTAGCTTCTCAATTACCATCTTCTTAGCAAATTGAGGATAGTTCTTCACTCTTGCTACATGATCCAAGTCCTTTCAGAAGACCGATTAGAATAATTTTGTAGTTGTCATATACTAGACTTTATATCACTTTCTTAGTGCATCAGTTTAGTCAATTTGTGCATAAGCCAATTAATCATCATTGGAAAGATACACTTCATATTACCAGATATCTGAAAGGATGTTCTATTTGTTATTTCCCGCAACATCCTCTCAGTCCTTATCAGCTTATAGTGATGCAGACTGGAACACCTGTGAACTCACTAGGAGATCAGTGACATGCTACTGTATCTTCTTAGGGGATTTTTGATTTCTTGGAAATCAAATAAATAGAACACAAGAGCCATGTCTATGATAGTTTCAGAGCTTAAATGGATTACTTTCCTTATCACTGATTTACAGAATCAGTTTGTGCTTCCAATTCCTCTGAAGTGTGATAACATTGCTGCTTTGAACATCACTCAAATTCATGTTTTCCATGAGAGAACTAAGCATATTGAGATAGATTGCCACTATGTAAGAGATGCTTACAATGATGGCTTCATTGATCCATTGCATGTCTTCTCTAGTTCTCAACTGGCTGGTGGATTCACCAAACTGTTTTCCCCTGCTGCTGCTTAATCTCTCCTTTTGAAGATGGGATTTTGTTTTTCAAACAATCCTCATCTTGGGGGGGGGAGTGTGTTTGTGAAGGGTTATATGGATTCAGGAGGCCTAAAAAAAGCTTCAAGAAGCAAGAAGACACTCAGGATCAGCTTTGAGAAGCTTTGATCATTTTGGCGCCAAACTAAGTCGGTGCAAGACCATTTTAAAAGTTAGGTTTGATCAGTTATTTTTTCATTTTTGTTAGTTAGCTCTCTTGTTTAGCATTTAGGCCATTAGTTAGACACTTTGGTAGAGGAGATGTATATATACGGCAGTTGTAGATTCATTTTCTAAGTTAATGAAATCAGAATTTTTCCCCACCTTTTGTTATTGAAACTTTCACTTTTCAACTTTGCAGCTCTTTGAGCTTTGTTCTTTCTGTTGACTGCCTTTAATTTGTTTAGTTACCCATTGACACTTTATGGTTGGGGGGTTTATGGTATATACAAGGCTCAAATGATAGGCCGAGGTCACACACCTAAAGCCCAAGAGCTCTAGCGAAGTTACCTCCCACATCAGTGAAGTGACAACAAGCGAACATCAATCCCACAATGCGAGATATGCAGAATGAAACCACCTCAGAGGCCACGATCATACAAAGATGCCAGGTAGAAATCAGATTAATATGCCAATAGTAAAAGATCCTGAAACAAAATGATACTGATAAACATCACATCTTCATTTATAGAGAGAGCTTTAGTTTAAATAAATACGTCCACTTTTTTCAAGGAATGCTTTCCTCCGAAAAAGGGACAGAAGAGATGCAACCTATTTTCACTCTGCTCTATTACTTACACTGATTATAGTATGTATAGTGATAAACAACTGACATACATCTACGCACAAACTACATACGTATGTAGGAATGGCTAATCAATCAAACAAATACTGCTAATTAACGATCTGTTTAATATTTAATTAGGACACTTGGGAGTAATCCTTCCAGATTCTTGTACGTTGACATTGGAACAAGAAGCCATGCTGCTGCGTCCATTGTGATTTATCTCAACATTTTGCATCTTAACACCTTCACAAGGAAATTCCTTGCTGCACCTGAAGATTATGCCTTCGTCCGATGAACTCGTGCCCATTATGTTCTTGTACAGCACGTTTTCCACATGCACTGCATTTTTCTGCAATCAAATTTGCAATTTTCAGCATGAGATTATCAATTTATCATCAATGCATGGTTCAAACTTGTGATACAAGGAAAAACAAGCATGGTTCTTACTTGCATTTGGCATTCCTGTCCGTTTTTGTCGCAGTAGAATTGGTCGATGATTATGGGATTCGATACATTTCGCATCAGAATGTTTTGGAAGACTATGTTTTTCGCATATCCTCGTCCTCCCTGTTGGAACACAAAAGTTGTGTTAGAACCGAAGGAAAAGTCGTTAAGAAAGCGAATTAATTTTGTAGTGTTGCATTAATTATTTAATTAATTACCTGCCACGTTTTAATCCTGACTCCATTAGTGGTTCCTGTAAAGACAACTCCACTCACAAATATATTGGAGACGCGGTCCTCGGCACCATCTTTTCCCAGACTTCCAATGCTGATTCAGATTCAGCCGCAACATTATATTAGTTTGACTAGTTAATTACATGAATAATTCCCCAAATTGTATACTATCTCTGATCCTCTATAATCTCCCTTTAACATGACACAATTTTTTTGAGAAAATATCCAGAATGGTAGTACTCGCTTTTAAATGAAATTCACAGTTTGCTACCCAATTTTTAAAATTGTTTTGAAGAGGTACCTACTTTTTCATTAATGTCCCCATAAATGTACGTTTTTGTTAAAAGTGGGTACCATTGTGACACAATTTCGATCCAAACTGGTACCCATTTTTTGCTGCAAGGTACCATTTTGAGACATAAATGAAAACATGGGTCCCTTTAAAGGACGAATTCAAAATTTGGATATTAAACTGTGAATTTAAATTGAAAGTGTGTATCATTTTGGACGATCTCTTCAAAAAATTTGGAAAAATGAAATGGGTGGTCAAGTTTGTATTGAAAGAATAATAGGTAAATATAATGAAAGAAAACAACATAAAATTTGCCAAGAAAAAAAATGATGCCAAATAAAATGATCACCCTAAAACAGAAAGAGACTCAGTATTAGAGGATGAATGAAGTGTATGTAAGGATGGGAGAAAATGAAACTAAAGTCGAATGCATTCAAATAGTACCTAATTCCATGTCCTGGTCCGCATTTTATTCCCATTGCTCGGATGTTGGAAGATCCACTTACAATGGAGATACAATCATCACCTGCGTTAATAATTAGGTTTCTGAGTCAAGTTCATAACTAGTGACTCTAATTAACTAATTATTTTCATAACAATTTGATTAACTTGTATTTACACTACTAATTAGGCTCTGTTTTGTCTGTCCGGCGTGAATTAGACTGAATTGAAATAAGCTTAAACGGAATTAAACTGAATTCAAATGCAATTAATTAAAAAATTACTCTACATGCTCTTACTTTTAGTATTAATTAAATTTCATAATTAAGATTATTGTTTGACTAAACCAATGTGGGTGAATATTGTTTTGAATTAATTAATTACCTGTTCCTATGTCGGAATTAAGGATTTGAACATTGGTGGATCCAGTAACATGAATTCCATCAGTGTTAGGGCTTGTTCCTTTTGATTTCACCTTCAGATTCGATGCTTCAACGTTCACACTCTCACTGAATGTCAAATGCATTTGCTGCGCATTTTTTATCTTAATATGGCTCACTTT
>JAULKK010002575.1:0-10537 GCA_032355705.1 Rubia peregrina
ATTTTAATATCATACCCATCATGGGTGATGGGGCGGGGATGGGTACAAAAAATTTAGGTGGGTATTGGTATGAAGGTACCATAACCCGTACCCAACCCGCCTCACTGCCATCCCTATCAATATCAATGTACTTTGTCGTGGATGTTGGACTAGATATCATCACTAACATTATCATAGAAAATAGAAGTGGTCTTTGAGATAAGAGAGTTGAGCTCATGAAGCGGACTTCGTAATCAATAAGATTCAGTAACTGAATTTGCAACCACGCGATACTTGTATTTAGCGCTGGAATGAGCAATAGGCGGTTGGCGTTTGGAAGATCAAGATAGGAGGTTGTTGCCCAAATAAATAGAGTAGCCCGGGGTGGAGCATCTATAGTATGGACAACCAATCCAATCAGTATCACAGTAAGCAGTAAGTTTCATAATAGAGCCAAAGTGTATGAAGAGACCGAGAGAAGTTGTACCTCTAATGTAATGTAAGATATTTTGAAGGACGTTGAAATGTTATTCCCTAGGATCATGTATATAGAGAAAACATTGCTGAAAAATATAGCAAATATCAAGCCTAGTAAAGGTGAGGTGTTAGGCACCGGTTGTTTTTTTTTTTTGCAAACCCACATAATTTAGACTAGTTGTAAAGATATTTGCAAACTAAAGGTCTAAGGAAAAATGAAACACCTTGAGCTTGTCGGATGCTACCATCTCACGAACATAATGTTAATCAATATCAATAAACCTGGTTTTTTATGTTAAACAACATTATGACCAACAAAGATAGCACTATTATTGTCACACAACTATATAGGATATGTGGTAGCTGGCACACGGAGATCTCGAAGAAGATTTGTTGTCCAAGCAAGTTTCGACGCAAAATTTGCAATAGCACGATATTCTGATTAGGAGTTAGAACGAGAAACCATAGGTTGCTTCTTACCATGCTCTAATTGTTCATCCTCATCATACCAAACTCCCAACATGAATAGGGTTTCATTTAGAGCAAAGTGCTAAAATGACCCTAAATTTATATTGAAAGTGTCAATATAACCCTACAAAATGAGAAAGTGTCAAAATTACCCTAACTTTATTATGTATGTGTCAATCTAACCCTGGGCCCCGTTGGCTTCAATTGTCAACCGGAAGTTTGGCCAAAATTTAATGAAATGGCCTCTAGATTTTTTTTATAAAAAAAGGAAAAGAACATAAATGCCCACTTCTTCTCTTTTTCTTCTTCTTTCTTTTTCACCAATTTTCTTCTTATCCTCCTTCTTCTTCTTCTTTACCCTTCCCACAACTTCTTCATCTTTTCTGATTCTTCCATTTTTTTCAATATTTTTGGCAATTTTCAAGAGCGCTGCTAGAATTCTATGCGGCTGAATCCGCTGTTGTGGGAGAGACACCGGCGGTGGAGAATTTCTTTTACAGAGAAAAAAAACAAGTCCACCATCCCCACTCTACAGCTTCCACGCGTTCGGAACCATGCTCTGCCCACGACCACCTCTGCCAGAAGCACCACTGTTTGTGACAGATAATCCTCCGATGAAAGGCATGGCAGATCTCCCAAGCCCAAATCCTGTGTCACCAGGCCCTGGTTGCAACCCGAGCCTGAACCCACCAAGGTTGAAGAACTATGACCCGTGACTACCCAATAAGGATGTGAAACCCCAGCAGATGCTGCCTCCATGTTTTCCATCGTCGGCCATGATCGGGAGGCTCCCACCAGGAAGGGTCAAGAGCAGATCAGAGGATCTCACCTGGCGCAACTCGTAGGTGGAAGAAGAGGAACCCATGGTACGGGAGCACATGGCATTCATGCGGCTGCTACTACCCACAGTGATGTCATGGATGGTTCCGCTGTGAGTACAGTAGTGGCGACACCCCTTGCAGAAATGACTAGGCTAGGAGAATTTTTAGTTTTGTAGTAACAAAACCTGGTTTTTTGAACTCACAACGAGGACACTTCAGCTGCTCCAGCTCCGACTGTGGCAAGATGGTGGCGGGTGGTGGTTAGGGTAAGAGGGGTTTGAAGAAGAAGAAGAAGAAAAAGAGCAAAATGGGGGGAACAAAAATTCAACATAAGGGTTAAGGGTATTTTCTACATTTCTGATTCGCTTAATGCCCAATTTCTTCAAATAACGTCGAAATTAGACTAAAAATTTATAACTACACAATTCTTCATAAATTTAGGATTATTTTGGCACTTTCTTGTTTTGCAAGGTTATATTGTCACTTTTAGTATAAAGCTAGGTTTAGAATTGTAAAATATTTTTTTTAAATTTCTAGAGTTATCTCAACACTTTTTTAAAAAAAATTAGAATCATACCAAGAATTTTTGATAAATTTAATAACTAACAAAATGATGATGGAAAAACAACTCAAAACTAATAACCAACAACAACAAAATAATGCAGACAACAACGGATGATTAAGTGCCTCACTAGTAAATATTAGAACTAGTAAAAATTCGTATCTCGGTGTAGCTAGGGAAACCACATAATTACAACCAATTCAAGGATTCATCTAGAGAAATGTCAATTTCAAAATTTCATATATCCTTAACAAGGAGTCAAACTGCTCCATGGAGTGCTCCAGTAGTTCATCCTCAGCATACCAAACTCCTCAACACATATTTCTCCTCATTATATCCAATACTGTGTCAATTTATGAATTTATCACACATCCTAAGGCAATCCTCGAGGACCTCGGGCCACATTCTGTGAGTTCTTTAGCCAGCCCAGATTCAATCTGGTTATTTAAGCAAACCATCATATAGATTCCCCAATGCTGCTCAAATAAACTTAGAGCATAAAGCAGTATATATCATGCATCAACTCTACAGTTAAGCAGCCACGAATCATACCCTAAGCTGCAATGAATAGAGTCAACAACTAATTCAATAAAATAGACCCATTCATAATGCAAAATCAACATCGCACTAATGATTCATTTTTATGTGGTAATTTGCTGCATTGCTTTTCTTTTTGATAAGAAGCATTACAAAGTGTTCTGCCCAAAGTATTTGCTACATTTTGCTTACCTTGATACATTTAAAAGAAATTAAATAGAAAGTAATATGCAAAATCTGATCTATTACTCCTTTGATTTCCCATAGAGCTGACACTGGTTTGACTAATGATGCTGCAAGAGTTGATGAAACAGTGTAAGTCAGCATTGTAGAGAATTTCTTTATCATGGCTGCTTGCATTGCTTGAAGATACTTCTGCTTCTGCTTGTAGAGGTGAGATGACTACAAAGAAATCAGAACCTATTTGAATTTGTGATACCTAGGAGTTCAGGTTATATGTGATTTCCACGAAGTTGTACTCGAATTCCACGACTCCTGATATGAACAATCAAAGGAAACTATACACATATTACCCTGTGAAGGCTGGTTATATATGTTTGTATTTTTAAACCACTTGTAAATTCCCGTCCCTTAGTGTTAGAACACAGTCCACCTGATCATCCAAATCCTTAGTATCATTGATTTTATTCATAATTAAATGATTCAAGATTGTGAAGTGGCTCTTAGCTTCCATCCATCACTGATATAAATCCTTTGATTTATCATTCATTGCTTTAGCATTCATCTGCTTCCAAATTTCCCATAAAATGCAAATAGACAATCTAATTGCATCTTTATTTGGAGCTTGTTTCATCCAAGAAATAAACCATGTACCCACATCTTGTATTGGTGATGTATTAAAATCAAAACCTAGAGAAGACACCCTCTAAATCCTCTTAGAATCCTCACATCTTGTGAATAGACGTATCTCATTTTCTTCATGCATTTGGCATCTTGTACGGACATTATTAGTAATAATTCCTCTAACTACAAGATTCCTTGCAGTTGGTAGTGCATGGTTTATCATCCTCCAGATAAAGACCTTTAACTTGTGTGGAAGTTTAAGATTCCATAATGTTTTCCAAAACTCCTTTGTGGATGTTGTTACTTAATTCTATAAGGGCCTAATTTCCTTTATTTATTTACTATGTATAAGCCATCATTGTTTCATATCCAAATAGGTTTGTCCTTATTTAATGTTTTTTTAGTTCTAATGGCTAATATGCTAGGTATGATTTCTTGAGGAAAAATATATCTTAGCAAAGGTATCCTCCATTGGTTCTCTTCGGAGATAAAATCATCAACCTTAAGCTCCATGTGAGAACCAATGACAAATTGTTCTGTGAGATGATTTTCTTTATTGGTAATCTACTTATTTGTTACTCTTATATCATTCCCAATAACTACCTGCCAAGCTAGGTTATTTTTGAAGATGGATCTACTCCACAATCCCAAGAATCCAAACGTCTTGGTAACATAATTACAAAATTCATGTTCTTCAGATATTTATCCTTATAAACCTCTCCTAACAGTGATTATATATAATAGACCGTGCAAGCTTCCCCAATAAGGCTATATTCATGCCTTTCATTGAACGCAAACCTAAAATCCCCTTCATCTTTTGATATGCAAACTTTGAATTACGACTTCCAGTGCACCTTCCTTTTATCTGGCTCACCTCCCTAAATAAACTCAGTTATCATGTTATCAAGCTTTCCGAGTATAGTTTTAGGAATTCCGAAGACCCCTATTGGGTAAATAGACACTGAAGAGAGTACATTTTAGCCAATGTAATTCTTATTGGCAGAAAACGGAGTTTTGTCTTCCAGGAGGAAAATATCTCTTGAAATCTTGTAACCAAATTCTAGAAGGTCCCAGTCTTTGATGAGTTAAAATTACTATCCAAGCCTAGATATTTACCTCCTAAGCCTTTCCCATGGATGTTCAGAGTGAATCTGGTATACTGCTCCAAACTTGGATGTTTGTTGGGACTAAAATAATAGAGCATTTCAAAGTTCAGTCTTTGACTTGAGTACCTTGCGAAGAGATCAATATACTTGGTTATCTCAACAACTGTAGTTGTGTTACATTCTAAGAATAGTATACAATCATTTGCGTACATAAAATGATGGATTTTTGGACCACCTCTTCAAATCCTTAACCCAAGCTTATTTTTTTATCTGCACTCTTTGCTCAATCCAGGAAGTTGAGAATTGCTAAACATTGAATAAATGGGTATGGGGATAATGGACATCCTTAACGAAAACCTTTTCCTGGTGTAAACCATGTGGATTAATAATTCTACCTGATTCATAATTCTTAGTATTTTGTCAGTAAATTCCTCTCCCAGAATACTCCTATATCTCTTGTAAACACTTGAGGGAATACCATCTTCACCTGGAGATTTCCATGATTTCATGTTATTGAGTGCCTTCCATACTTCTTTCCTTATGAATACCTGAGATAAACTTTGAATTTGTTGATGAGAAAGCAATCAGAAATGACTTATTATGAAAAATTCTTGATTTATCTCTCTTGATATTGGTGGAGGGTATTCTAGTATTGATTAAACTGATTTAACATGTTGCACAATGTTGTTAAAGACTTTCTCTGGTTCTGAAGCTCATTAACCTATAGTATCATAAACACCTTGAATGGTATTCACATTCCTCCTCTTGGTAGCCCACTTATGATTTAAAAAAAAGTTGTGTTTTTTATCCCCAAATTTCAGCCATGATACCTTAGACTGTTGTTGCCAATAATTAGATTAATTGTCTCTAATTTAGATTCTTTAGCTTGAGTAAGATATCTTCAGTTTGAAGCTTATTATCATAAATCCTAATTCCTTAGCTTTGTTAATCTTCTCTCCGGATATTTAATGTTGTTTTCTAGGTTACCATAAGAATTGTTGCTCTAATTGTGTATATGGACACAATATATTCTGTAGTTTTAGATCTATAATATGTTCGTAACTCCTAGCTTGCAGCAATTGATCCTGTTGAACTTCTAACTGGCATGATTTTTTTACTATCTGATATGACACAAAATACTTCACCCAAAAGCTTTGTTATCTTCGAGTTATCTTCAAGAAAGTCCCCTTTGGAATGAGATCTAGGATCAAGGGACTATGGTCTGAGACTTTTATTGGGAAATTGGTTACTTTTGCCTTCGAGAATTTTGACTTCCATTATTGATTTGCAAACTCTGTCCAATCTCTCCACAATATTATTAGGATGATCTCTATTATTGGTCCAAGTATACCAATTTCCCTCATTTGGTATTTCATAGAGATCATGAATTTCTATCAACTCATGTAATCCAATTTTGTGTTGTGGTACTGGGTTTCCACCTCTCTTACCCCTTTGCGAGAAAACCTGATTAAAATCACATACTAAAACTACTGGATACTGTTAATAGTAGCAAAAATCATTCAAAAAATTCCAAACAAAAGGTCTACCCAACACATCCAGGAGACCATAAACCAAACCTAAACACCACTTAAATTATTAGCGCCTGAAATTAACAAAATGACAGTTTTTAGGCTTTTCTAAAACTAGAACATCAGAATTACGGCCCCAAAATACTGCTAACCCCCCTGCTCTCCCAGCACATCTACAAAAGCCACCCTATCATATATTGAATTTTCCTTCCATGCATCTAAGTGATGCTGCTGCGACATGGTCTCTATCAAGAATAAAATATTAGTTTTTTTGTCTAACCAGCTATTTGATCTTCTTCGTAGAGGTGTTGTTAAAACCTATACAATTTCATGCTATTACTCTCATGGATGTTTTGGAACCTGTTATGGTACACCTCCCCCAAAACCTTGCTGCATTTCTCTGATCCCTCAACTGCTTTCTGGTTCAGCTTGCTTCGAGTTTGTTTTCCTCCGCGGAAAAATGCTTCCTGCAAATATGATGTTCCTGCTCCTGGCATGCTCTACTTGATCGCCTGATTCCTGAGCGTTTGCCTCCAGCTATTCTATTTTTTTGCTAGTTTCTAATTGAAATTTACTAATAAAAAACCCGAACCTTTCCTTTATGGGGCCAATTTTCCACTCTAGCTCTTCCTCTTCATTCAGGTCTTCAGATTGTTTCTTTGTTGTGCATCTCTTATTCATATGCATAATTGGTTTAGAAAATTAAAAATTTCCTCTTGCACTACCTTCCAATCATATGCCACCACCTTTTCACTAGCCTCAACAATCTGGTACTCATCTTGATCACCATTTAGTGGATGCTAGGATCGTTTACCCTTTGTTTTACCCATATTATCACCCCCAAACTTATTTTCAGTTTCTGCTTCATGAAAAATTTCTTATACTCCACCATCGTCATTCTTTTCTTCAAGGTGTTCTTTGGTGAAAGTGACTTTCTCATAGTAGCCTGTTTTTCCATGAGCCTCTTGCTTCTTCTCCTACTTGGTTCCTGCATTCCCTCTATCTGAATAGGGTTCTGAATCATCATCCCACTATCTGGAGTTTGAACCTGCATTTCTACAGTCAACTGATTATTAGTAGCATTTTTACTGACTGCACTGCTTTGAATATCTTCCTCCTGCACTTGTAATAAATGTTGAGCTAACTGCTGAGCAAACTAAATAAGTCACAGTTTGTTGTCTGAACTACCAATAATGCTCATAGAAGTCTTCTGGTCCATTCGTAAGTCTTGTTGATTGGTAATTTCATCTCCACTGCACATCCTTTGTCATCTGGATAGGCTAGGCCGCCACAGCTACATTCTGCACCTGATCATTTACTATCACTGCATTATGAAAACCTTCACCTATTTTGCTTGACATCTGTGGTTGAATCTCCATTTCTCCTCCATTCACCATCTCTATATCAACTTAGTCCACATCATGAATAAAACCATTCGGTAGATGCCCCATTTGGTAGATCATGTTGTGGGTTTTGTGGTTGTTCATGCTGTTGATTCTGATTTATCTTATTGCTCCAAAATAAGGATCGAACCTTACCTGAGAATGACCAGCACCATTATTATTTTTGTTCCACTGCTTCCATCTCATGTGCTTCCTTATCCAATATAGTTTTGCTGTAGAAGATGATTAATAATTTTCATAGAAAATAGAAAACCTTCTTTCACCCGATCATCTGGCATTTCACTGCATTTCTCCCACCTCAACTCCATATACCCATCACTGATTCTAATATTTCTCTTAGGCTATCTATATGAATAGGCTCTTAATGAAGAAGGAAAAATCTCTCCGGCATTATGAGCTTGCAAATGCCCACCAATAAAATTCTCTAGATCATTATCATCTACTGTAGGAAACCTTTGACAAGGATGACCTATAACACAATAACGACAACAAAATTTATAAATTCTTTCATACCTTACAACTACCCAAACCCCAGTACCATTAACTAGGTCTACATAAAAACCAAAAATCAAAGGAACCCCTGGGACTACCCACATAGAAGCACTAAAATATTTCAAGCTCATTAGGCCATAAATAAATATCAACATTAACAATATCACCTACCATGTTTGCAATCTTAATTGCAGGCCTAGTAAAAAATCATTTTGATGAAATACCATGGATCTGAATTGGTATTCTAACCTTTCCCACTTTCAACCTCTTCATTGATATTCCAGCACCCCATCTTCTAAACGCAAGTAATCCACCCGACATTGCAAAAGGGTCCATGTGCACCATTGCTAAAGCCTCCTCCCTAGACTGAAATTTGACAACATAGCAATTTTTATATCTGTATTGAACATATGTTGTTATGTCCAATAAGTGTTGATGTAGTCATTCAGTATTTCAACACTAAAATCTCTATCATTCATCCAATATGCCAACAAGCGATTCTGCTCCAATTCTACTACTTATTCAATGTATTCTTGCGCGAACCTCACTACCCCACCTCTTATAGTAGTTTTATTAATCTGAGAAAGATCAGTATAAGGAATTATTGGTTCCTGATATTCCTCAGAAAATCCAAACCGGAAGGGGTAAAGAAGTCATCCGAGAGAGGCGAAGAAGATACATCACTCATTTTTCTAATTCTAGAACAATACGTATACTCTGTTTGATTTCTCACTTTGTTGGTTGTGGCTTGTTCAGCATTGAAGGCTTCTCTATCTAAAGAATTTGATTTGTCTTTATCTGTCTGTCTTCTTTTTGGCTTTGCTTCTGAAGTTGGATTTTCTCTTTAATCTTTTCGCATCCCTCATGATTACAACTATACAGATTCCCAAACTAATAGCCAATCCTAATTTAAGATGGTAATCAAGCGTTCCTAATTAAAAAAACTCTAAACCTATTTTGACAGTAAATCTTTGTTTTTATTGTCTGATAAGGGACCTTGAGAAACATAAACGCTTCTAGGGAGATGACACTCCTTTGGAACACGCTAAATTTACATCTAATTTATATATAAAGTATAAAACATTTCTTCATGTACCCAACCAACTTCACGTGCTTCTTTGCAGAGACTAAAACCCCTAAAATACAACTTTAATACCTATTGCATGCATGCGAGATTAGGATCTTTAGAAAGATCTTGAACCCTTCAACCTTTTGTCATATTTCAATTTTCCATTCTAATATTTTCCATTCTAATATTTTGATAAATTTAACGATACGAAGTGATGTTTTTTTGCAGCAATGCTACTCGTATAAACAAAGCAATCTATTTAATACTACCTCCATCCTGTGAGTATTGACATAATTAATTTTTCACGATTTTGAGTAATCATATTTGACCATCAATATCTCTAGCTACACTTAATGATTCCGTATAAAAATTGATCTTTAGAAAATAGAAGTTAAAATGAATCTAACAATATTTTACATGATATTTTTATCATAAATATATTAATTTATATTTAGGGTCAAAGTTTACAAAGTTTGACTTGGAAAGAGTAAACATGTTAATACTCGTGGGACAGAGAGTAGAATATTTAACTATCACAATCAAGTTCAACATCAGTTTTGAGTAATATATTTGAGAATAACTAAACAACAAAAACATAGATGCTAGGTAAGGATCATTCATTTCTGCAAATCTTTTGAATATAGAACTAACCTAATAAAAGATAATAAAAAATTAAGTATTTATATAACTCTAAAATTCAAAATTAAGGACTGATATAACTCTAGAATTCTTGTTAGGTTCAAGTAGCAAGGAGGGTAAAATTGTCCATAATTTTTTAGAAAACAAAAGGAGGGTATTTTGTTTATTTCCGGGATGGTCAACGTGGGGGATGGAAACTTTGGTTGGAACTGCACAATAGCCAATAACTTAGGTTTATTTTGATACTTTTAAATTTTACAAGGTTGATTTGACACTTTCACAAAATAATATAATTAATTTACCAAATAAAATAACCTTCTTGAATCGGAATATCCTAAATAGATTGACAGCCTTTCCGGATGTTTTAGAAGACTTTTCATTCAATATGCCATCAATTTGTAGCTTTTGTAAAGCAAACAGTGACTCAATTCATCATACTCCCTCTATTCATTTAAGTTTTACACTTCACTTTTTGACACAATTTTTTAGAAGATACCAATTGGGTGGAGCAAAATGAATGGGAATTAACAAAAGTAAATTGAATGGTGGAAATTTCCTTACATCGTTCTAGATTTGGAATGTGCCAAAATAAATTGAACATCTTTAAATGAAAAGTGTTCCAATGATAGATGAACGGTGTGAGTACATTGA
>JAULKK010002595.1:0-10536 GCA_032355705.1 Rubia peregrina
GTCCATCTTTCGCCAGCACCCCCAAGGCCAAGATCCGCGCTCCATCACTTTAATACGGCAACGTCAACCGCTCGATTTGAGGGGCTCCTGCAACGGCATCCTCCTCTACGACGCCGGCGGCTACGACTTTATCGTGGACAATGTTCATCGTCAGCAGGTATACCTCTCTAAACATCATGAATATAGTCGCCACCGCCATGCCCGAGTGGGGCTTGCTTATGAAGGGGTCGGGTCCAACTTTCGGCTCCTTTACTTTTTCTATGAAGAAATTGAGAATGGTTTGATGAACTGCGAGCTGTATTCTTCTGAGACAAATCGTTGGAATTTATTTCCAGCAAGAATCCACAACATTGTAGCAATGGGAGAGGGTTTTAATCGAGAAGCGTGGTTTGGCACCAGTTTGTATTTTGATGGAAGGCTTTACTGGATATGGAGTATTTGCATGCTTCGTTATGATATTGGGAGTAAAACCTTCACGCTCTTTCCTTTGCCCCCAGAATCAAATGGGAAGTCTGCTCAGTTGCTGTACGAATCAGATGGGCGTATCTACTTCTGTTATCTATCTCATGATTCTCTGAATATATTCGCATTTGGTGATGATTATAAATGGGAGCCGCGGACGTCCGTGAGTAGGCGGTCGGATCGGTGGTCTGAGTTCCGGCCTTACGCTTTCAATCAAGATTTGCAGCAGCTGATTCTTTTTGTGCCGCCGAGGACGATCGTGTATTACAGCTTGGAGACAGATGAATTCGAGCAGGAGTGCCTCTTTGAGGAAGTGGGAGTCTATACTACCGAGGTTAAGGAGATTCTGCCTCTTCTGTTCAAATCTGTACCTTCATCAAGGATTCTTTGGAAAAGAATAGACTAGTTTCAAGGCTACACAACACATCTTTTCCGTGAATCTTAGGAAACACTTTAGCTTTCCGGTAAACTCTATTGTCTGCACTCTTTTCTTTATACTGATATGGTTTCGAGAGTGTTTACCTACGGTGATTTCGCACAATTGGTCCGACTAGTTATTCGCAGTCAAATACTGGTAGTTTCACAGTGAGATTTCTGTTATTCGCAGCTGTCATATATCTTGTGATCTGTGATAGTTATGGAGTTTCAGAGTGATGTTCTGTGTTATTCTTTGATGGTTGCTTCAAAGTTTTACGGACTGGTATCTTGAAATCACCTCCATCCTCAAACTGTCTCCCACTTCTTCTCTTTTTTGCTCTATTTTTTCTTGTTTAAGTTCAATTTACTTCTGATAAATATGACCTATCATGTGTTAATTACAGGGTGCTGAACTATTGACTGTAAAAACACTCCTATTCATTGATCTTTAGTTACATCTATTTTCCTACAAAAAAAACTGAAATGATCACTGCATTGCATTGAATGGAACTATTATGAAGCCTTCCTTATACTGACTGTGGAAGTCATTGCTTGAATTTTCATCTGACGAAGAAATGAAGAAGAATCCTAAGATACTGTTGTTTAGTCATGTGTTTGTAGATTCTTCTTCTGCATTTTTTGAGCTGTGGAAATCATTTCCTGTTCATCTCAGATATCAAAGGTTCTTGGTATAATTGTTGTCAATATCTGGTTTGTTTTGCTTGCTTTGTTCATCAAATGGGCCGGCCAATAAAAAGATCCTTTAAAGTGTTTTAAACAATATTTATAGCTTCATTCTGTTGATAAAATACATATATCTGAACATAATCAAACACCTCAGATCAAACGCAAGAAAATCATGAGCCATGGATGCGTTGGGTTTTGGACTAATGCCAATATAATTTCTAAGTAAATATTTATTGCTAAATGTTTAGAAATCTGAAAGGTCACACACAATAGAATTTATTATTGGGTTTTAATGGATTAATGAGATATTGAATCCACAAAGGCTAATTGGCAATTATTTATTTATGGATTATTTGATAATCAACATAAATATGGACGGAGTATTGTAAATGGTATGAGTTATCATTCCTCACAATCAGTATTGATTTGGACGATCAATGCTTACTTAATATTCCATCAATAGCATTAATACGCGATTAATGCGATTGATATGAAATGTTAATACCAACAACCATTACATATATTGATATGAATATGGTGTTAAATTCTCCTTCTATTGCATCTATAAATAGGCCTACAGTCAGGTTCACAAATACAACGAATACTCTAGAAATAGTTCTCTGTGTGTTTTAGGTGAACGGAGCTGGCACGTTAACTGATTGTCCAATAATCAAATTAGTGTGGATACATTCAGAGGTCGGACCCATTATGTGACTAAGATCAACATCATCAAGCAAAGTATCACATTGTCTATAATCTGGTAATTTGAGTTATGCATAATATGTATCATATTATTCTGGCTTTTATAGTATTAGGTGAATACTTACATCTCTGACTCCTCTCTTTAAAGGGGACAGGGCAGAAGATTACCAAGGGAGTGATGAATTCTAATGCGGAGTTGTGGAATGGGAGATTTGCTATGTTGGGTTTGGTTGGTCTAGCTTTTAGTGAGTATGTCATAGGCGGTACTCTTGTGTAAACATTCACTTAGATAAAGTAGCAGATGAGAAAATGCTTAAATTTGAGATCTGTATGCTCTCCACCGGAAAAAAAAAGAGTTTGAAAACCACGAGACCACGACCCTTAAGGTTTCAACAGAATAGCTAGTACTCCTTTATTATTCATTATTGTTAATCATCAATGAGGCAAGATGAGAAAATGTCTTTAGTTCCCAGAGCTATATGCAATTAACAACCAAGGGATCCAAATCAAGTGAACAACAAATTAACTACTTCTTTCCCTCAATTTGTTATTCGTTCCATCCAACTAGTTGGCCATGACATGATCTCAAAACTGGTAATCTGATATAGGCTATGGTATGATGACAAAACTTGTAATCTGAAGAAAAACTCCGACACTAGAAGAGCAAAAGAGATCCCAAATTTATACCAAATTTTCTTACTCCCTCCGTTTTGCTGGAAATGGCACACTAGCTCTAGCTTATTGGATTTAGGTGAATGAAATGTGTGGATGAGATTGAGTTTAGAAAGGGAAAAGTAGAATGAGTGGATGAAAATGAAGGAATCTTTCCATAAAAGGAAAGTGTGCCAAATTCACAAAAACAACCAAAAAAAGAAAGTGTGCCACTTCCAAAAAACAGAGGGAGCACTGAACTTAACCTCTTATATTCCCGTGTTTCAATAATTAAGAGATGATGCACATAACAAGAAAAATCAATAATCTCGAACCTAAAAACATAAGATAACCAAAATGGCATTTAATTTTCTGAAAAATCTTACAAATACAGATCTTCTCGAAGCACCACTATCACAAGACTGACTCTAGCACCAGTTTTTCGGAAGATCTAGCACAGGTTTTTGGGGCCATTTTATAAAATCGGTGCTAAAATGGCACCGGTTTTTTTTTTTGCACCGGTCCAAAAAATCAATGTTAAATTTAGCACCAGATTTTAGAAAAATTGTGTTAAAATTGTCACCGGTTTTTTGTTTGGAATTGCAATTGGGCGCTGACCGCAGCTGCTCTATTAGTTCCATTTAGCAAAAATAGATTTGGAATTGGGCGCTAACCGCATCTGCGCGAAGCTGCTCTATTACTTCGCTATGGGATGAAAAACAGTAGAATATGGTGTTGACCGCAGCTGCGCGCAACTGCTGTAATGCTTCACTACAAACAGTAAAACAATCTAACAACATATATATGACCACATCTAGAAACATTAAAATACATTTCCACTAAATGTATGATACAAAATTAATAATCTACGGGACTTAACATAACTATCCCAAATATAACTATCTATGCGACTAAACATAATTTTAGCTTAAACTAGCAACTAAATTATGTGGCATATACACATCAAATCACAAGGCTAATTCACACATTTATGGTTCTTAGAAATTCTTAGATGTACCATATCATACCATATGGAAAATGTGTCATCGCGTACCGCGTCTAGGTCCTTATTCACCTCGACACCATGGACATTTTTGATATTTCATCGCAGCTGTTTTCTGATTGTCTCCTAGCTTGAAAACTAAACCTACAAATTTTGGCCACTGGATCATCACTTTGAAAACATCACTAATCCTCGGATAAGAAATGGCATACATGTTTGATCTTTGAGTCAGCACAACAAAGAAACGATTTCTTCCGGGACTGAAAAGAAAAGGTCAAAAACATTTCTCTGCATTATCTTGCTGGAATGGCAATATACAGGCTTAAATTATATTGTATGAGTAACATCCAAAGCTACCGAGCTATATCAATATTTGAACCCCGAAAAGTAGATCTCAGCGATCCAAAATGCCAACTTCTGCTGAAAAAGATAATCAAATTCATATATGCACATATGAAATCTTAGATACTACTCAATTAGAATAACGTCACACAAGAAAGGCCTATCCTTTTTTACATGACCAAGTGTACCAAAAGTACTGAAGGAATAGCATCAATAAAAAGATGTCATAAGCAGCAATGATCTTAAATAAAGCTGGCAAATTTATTACTTAACTAACTAAAAATAGAGCACCTCTGAACACATAAAAATGCACTACAAAAGATGACAAGAAGAAGAAAAAAATGTACTATAATAATTTAGGACATACATTGATGAGGAAATCCTCTTATTTTCTCAACCAATTTTTAAAAGAGGGAAATGACTAAAGTACATTACAACACCCTAAATCAGCATTATTTACGTTCATATATGACTTAACCTACTTGCAATATTTCCATTAGCATGGTAAGAAAAGCATATGAGCCATTCCCACCAGTATTTACCTGCAGATAAAGCAAAAGAAACTTCAATGTCCTTAAAATAATTTAATATCAAAATCTAGACTTTCCTTGACTTTCAATCTTCCACACCTTTTTCAGCACCACTATCTTTAAAAAGTGTTTATCATGATCAGAAGTATATCCAAAGTAAGATGACGCTCTGATCTTTACATTAGTTCACAATTTTAAAAAAGCTCAGAACGAATTCAAGAATCCAAGAAAGGAAGTACAGATTCTTAAACTCACCAGCTCCTCTTTACCAGGATTTCGACAACGTATTCGTAAACAAAAGCTCCTTTAGGTAGCTCTTCAACGCAGGATAGTCTTGAACCACAAAGACTATGCCCTACTAGAATTCCATCACAATGGATAGCACCTTGCTTGTCATGCGCTTGCATCAGAGCCATTATTTTCTTGAATTCCTCTTTTGGTCTGTTTTCCTATCATAAAAAATAAGCACCATAAATATGGAGGAATGCAATAGTCATATAGAAAAATTGAAATCTAACCCACCTGTTACAATCAAGATCAGACGTCTTAAACAACCATGATTAAATGAGAATTTACATCATATTTGTCAACTGGATGATTGCGAGAGAAGAAACCTTTTCCAAATTTCGCCAATACAAGATTACTCTTTAAAACTCGGTTTAGAACACACCCTGCAAAACAAAGTAAAATTATGCAAGCAATACTACCAAGTGAAACAACGGGAAAAAATCATAAAATCGTTGTTTAGCTTTGTTTGACAATATTAAGAATTCTTATACCAATAAGGAATGAAGAAGCCCTCAATCACATAAAAAAAGACATACATGAGAATCAAAAAATCTCCTACGGTTACCCTGCATTCATTAGTTGTTGTCCTAATTACGAAAGAAGCTAGGTTCACAACCTATGTTTTGTTTTCCTTTTGTTTACACAGGTATGAATTCGCTCAAAGAAAATGCTTCCATTATTACAAGAACATCATTCATATAATCAGTAAGAAACAAGTAGAGATAACCCTACCTCCATGAAGCTCTCATAGACAGCCAAGAACAATCTCTGCCCGTCGGGATGGTCTTCATCGACATTAATCTCTTTAGCAATAATATCCTTTCCAAAATGCTAACAAAAACAAAACACAAACACACCGAGCTATTAGAAAATGGAGTCAAAGCTTAATGTTACCTTATAGAGAAGAAAACTTGATCACCTTATAAAATAAACCAGCACTACTGAGCTTAGTGTTAAACCCATGCCTGAAAACCTCCTCAAAACCCTTTTGGTGATGATCGTAGCGGTGACGACTTGGGTCATAAACCCCACTGACATCAAGCACAACATCCAGCGTTTCCAAATATGGAAGTTCAGTCTGACATTTCAACAAACAATTAATCTACACATCAAGAAACACTCACATTCACAGCTAAACCAACAAAACACCCAAGAGGGTTGCGCCCAAATTGATATTGGAGCATGGAGAAGCGAGGAAAACGAGATGGGTATATGCAGGTTATGGGAGCGGACGATCTGGGCGTTGGAGAAGGCGTCTGTGAGGCGAATCGTGAAGCAACCGAGAGCATTGTTGCAATGGAAGCTGCCATGGTGGGTCCCGGCCCTTTTAGAGACTCTCTTGAAATACGGGAAAGAAGGGTGATGTTGAACGCCGCCATGAAAGGAGAAGTTGGAGGAGGGAAGGTGAAGGTGAAGGTTTTGAAGGTGGTAAAGAAAGGGGGCTTTTTGACAACGGCGAAGGGAGAGGGACGAAAATCACTGTTTACCCTTCGATTCCCCCTTTTAATAGATAGAGATTATAGATATGTATAAATTTTAATCAAATAAAGTAAAATTGTTTGTCAGTAAATTTTTTTAAAAAAAAGTATTGTGAAAAATAAAATTTAGAGGATTAAAAAAATAATAAAAGGTTAATTAAATAAGATTCATACAAGTATAAAACTATTAATATAAACCTGAGTAAAAAAATTAAGAAAATTGATATATACATTGGATTTAGGAAACAATTATGTATATATACACATAGATAATTTAAAATAAGGTTTTACCACTGATTACTTAAATTCAACTTAAGTATAGTGTTTATTCATTAAAAGTCGAGTAACTGTTGACTGTTGATTAGTCACTACCAAAGACCCCCCCCCTTTTAGCACCGGTTTTTTGGTACTGGTTTTTGAAAACCGGTGCCTAACAAAAATTTGCACAGGTTTTTCCAAGTGTAGCACCAGTTTTTGGAAAACCGGTACTAAAATTGCATCGATTTTTTGAAAATCGGTGCTACATTAGCAAAAACCGATGCTAAATTTTTTAAAATTCAATCTTCCTGCCAAATTTTTTAAAAAGTTTTGTCAAAATTTAGCACTAGTTTTCAAAAAATCGGCGCTAAAAATTTAAGATTCAATTTTCCTTGCAAAAATTCCAAAAATGTTATCGAAATTTAGCACTGATTTTCAAAAAACTGGTGCTAAGTGAAAAAACCGGTGCTAAAAATTTTAAAATTCAATCTTCCCTTCAAAATTTCAAAATCACCAAATTTTTTAAATATCTTGTCAAAATTTTCATGAGATGGGTGCAGCCTCTCTAAGCTAAATTATAATTTTGCTTAACTTTCAAAATCGTTCAGTTATTTTGTTGACTTTAACTAATAGCTAAGTTAATTTAAATTAATAAGTTATCAACCTTTACTGACCTAATATATATAGATAAGAATAAAAATGTGTGACATTAACTAATTAACGTCCAACCCTTAATTGATTTAGTATATATAAATATAAAAAATTACTTTAACTAATTAACGGTTAACCTGGAGTTTTTAAAAAAATAGCACCAGTTTTCTAAAAATCGGTGCCAAAACCGGTGCTAAATATTTTTAAAATTCAATCTTCCCACCAAAATTTCAAAATAATCATCAATTTTTTAAAAACATTTGCCAAATATATCATGAGATTGGCGCAGTTGCACATAGCTGCTCTAAACTAAATAATTTTTTTCTTAACATTCAAAATCGTTCACTTCCTTTGTTAACTTTAACTATAACTTGGTTGACTTAAATTAATCAACAATCAACCTTTATTGACCCAATATAAATAAGAATATAAATGTTTGAATCACAAAAATCATGTATTTTGGAGCAATGGATAATGGGGAAACACAATTTTGGGCCACAGGGTAATTTTTCAAAAATTATGTACAAGTAATCAATGTTGACTTTCGAGACCCTTCCATTCACCCATACATGCCCAAATCACAAAGTCTCAATCGTATATTATTCAATTGAATTTTTGTGTCGCCAATTTTGTGATTCGACAATTCCATATTTTTTGGAGGGATCTAAGTGCAAAAAATAAAAACTTTGATCGTAACTCCAAATTGAAATTCTCTCGAACGTGGTGCTTCCCTATACACCCCCATTTTATTTTCCAAATCCTTAATGGAATATTTATCATCGATCTGGCACAAGAACGTATCCGTAATCCTTTCCAATTTCTCTTCCTTACTTCTTTATGTAATCAACTCTAAGTAACTCCAGAACATGTACTAGCACTTTCCCACAATTCACCAAAAAAATTTATTTAATATTTTTTTATATTTAGGTAAGAATAACAAAAATTATGTATTTTGGAGTAATGGATAATAGGGAAACAAATTTTTGGGCCATGGTGTATTTTTCCAAAATTGTGTACAAGTAATCAATTTTGACTTTCGAGGCCCTTCCATTCACCCATACATTCCCAAATCTCAAATTCGCAATCATATATCATTCAATTGAATTTTGGTGTCACCAATTTCGTTATTTGACAATTCCAAATTTCTTGGAGGGACCTAAGTGCAAAAAAAAACTTTACTCCTAACTCCAAAATAAAATCCGCTCAAACGTGGTCCATCCCTGTACACCCCCATTTTATTTTCCAAATCCGTAATGGAATATTTATCATCGATCGGGCACAAGAACATATCTGTAATACTTTCTGATTTCTCTTCCTTACTTCTATGTAATCAACTCTAAGTAACTCTAGAACATGTACTAGCGCTTTCCCACAAATCACAAAAAAAATACTTAGTATTTTTATATTTATGTAAGAATAACGAAAACCATGTATTTTGGAGTAATGGAAAATGGGAAACACAATTTTGGGCTATAGTCTAATTTTCCAAAAACGTGTACAAGTAATCGTATATTATTCAATTGAATTTTGGCATCGCCAATTTTGTGATTCGATAATTCCAAATTTCTAGGAGGGACCTAAGTGCAAAAAGTAAAAACTTTACTCGTAACTCCAAATTGAAATCTGGTCGAACGTGGTGCTTCCCTATACACCCCCATTTATATATAAACTTTATTCGTAACTCCAAATTGAAATCCGCTTGACAGTCTATATATAAACACTAATAAATAGGTTGACTTTCACTGATCATCTTTGAACCCTTACTTAACTTTCTATGTATAAGTACTAATAGCTAAGTTGACTATAATTATTCTGTAAAAAAAGTTGATTCTGATTAATCAACGATCAACTCTTACTTGACGTTTTATATATAAACACCAATAACTAAGTTTACTTTAATTAATCAATGGTAAACCATTATTTGACTTTCTATATATAAACACTACAAACAAAGTTGACGTTAGTTAATCAACGCGAAACCCTTTATTGACTTTCTATATACAAATTTTAATACCAAAGTTGACTTTAACTGAATCAGTTAACTTCATTAAATCAAAGGTCAACTCTAACTTGACTCAATATATAAGCATTGATCACTAAGTTGACCTTTATTTGACTTTTTATAGATAAACATTAATATATAATTTGAGCTTTACTCATCAACAGTCAACCCTTATTTGAATTTTTATGTATAAACACTAATAACTAAGTTGAGTTTTACTCATTAACGGTCAACCCTTAATGTTTACAAGAATCAATATTCAAAATAAGAAAATAAAGTAATTGTGATGATGAATAATTTTTAAATAAAAAGCTAAATATCAAGAATTGTGTTAAAACCGGTATTTGAACTTATGTATACAGTAAGAAGATGTCGCTCAACATGTAACACCCCGATCAAATTGTGTGGGTATTTTTATTACAATTCTAAAACCTTAACAATAACTATCACAATGAAATTCTAGAGTCTGAACTTAAATCTAATTCGTAACCAAATGAAGGTGTTCTTATTAGCTAAAATATACTAAGGGTAATGGCCTCGAGCGTCCTTCGCACTTTGTTTGTCGCAGTCACACCATACTTAGCGCTTAACCTAAAAGATTTTAGAAAAAATGTGGGGTGAGATTTCGTCAGCGAGGGTTCCAAATTTCAAAATATTTCATGTCATGTAATTAACAATATGCAATGAACGAAATTTCAATAAACATTATGTAATCAAAAGCAGTGGTCATTAAAAATTTAACGTAAAATCATTCATTTATAATAATAAAAATGCATAAAATATAAATTAAATGAACAATAACTGTCTTATGGATCACAGAGTGAACCCATAGTATCAATATTCAGTAAGAGTAACAACCTATGGTCACACAGTGAACCCATATTCAGTATTCAGTAACAATCTATGAATTACATAATGAACCCATAGTCAGCATTCAGTAATGGTAACAACCTATGAGCCACGAAATGACCCATAGTCAGTAGCAGTAACAACATATGAGTCAAATAATTAACCCATAGTCAGTATTCAGTAACAACCTATGAGTCACATAGTGAACCCATAGTC
>JAULKK010002622.1:0-10534 GCA_032355705.1 Rubia peregrina
TTGTTGGTGAACCACGTAAAATCTCGATGTTTTGTTTTTCGCTTTATTTTCTTTGCGTTTGTCTTTCTCGGGTATTCTGCACAACAACATGAAAATAAACTATCAATAGTATGTGTCTGTATACACACAATGTGTATATGTGAAACAATCTGGTGGGATTCTTTTATCTCTTGATTTGATTCTTCACTTTCAAAGGTCATATGGTGAAGTTAAGAATATAAAAGAATAAGTAAATAAAAATTATAAATATGACATATTAAGCCGGCTTGCCATCGGACTCATGATCACAACTAGAGCAGTGTTTGGATCTACTCAAATGATGATCCCCCAACTTTCCGCCTATCTGATCAGAATTTCTTATGTTGTTATATTGACTACACTTAATCAGATTTCTCGTATTCACTGTGCCAAAAACTTTCTAATTCCAACTTCCACAAGAGACAACAATTTATTTATACAATGTTTAGTTACAATTTCTAATGAATTTTTAAAACTATTTACCCCTTGGAGCTCCCCCAATTAGCATAATTACCATTCTCTAGTGTTTCCTCGTGACATGGATTCCCATACTTTTGGTAAAATAGAATTTTGTTTTAGTGCTCAAGAAACATCTGACACATTCACTGCATTATAAATTTATAAATTTTCATAAGTTGGAGGCTCTAAAATCTTGCTTTCCTTCATATTTAAAATTGAAAATACATACTTTAACATTTTTATTTATGTATTAAACAAAAATTAAAGCAATATACGGTATTAAGACAATAACTTTGTTATTTTATTTAGAATCAATATTTTGGGTAAACAAATTTTGAATATGCACAATACAAGCACACATGTGCACAAACATAAAAGATAACATGAGATGAAATGGATCCAACTAACATAAGATGACATAGAACCAATAAAATATCCATTTGGATAGGATGATTATGTCGACACACGCACACATATTGCACGCGATGCTTGGTTACCAAATTTTTCAAATGAAAATTCAGAAACTACGTAGGTGGTAGGTATTTCGGTCGAGGTGATATTAAAGGGATAAGTGTGTCCTCCTTCGGTTTGTAAGGAATATGAAAAGGGGCATCAGGATCATAGAGTTTCGCTTGTGCAACCTTGGAATGATACAATTAGCTAAGAACGATGCAGCTAAGCATCGCCAGTATTCACTCATGAATCTCAAAGCATCATACTATGGTAGCTCCGCATCTTTTTGACACACCTAAAATGTTTGAACTGGAACCACCATTGATCCATTCCAAGATTTATAGTATTCGATACTCAAGTTACCATCAAACAACCTTGCCGGGAGATACAAACTAAAAGTCAGTGAAAACACTATCTTATAATCTTCCCACACATCTGCAGTAAATTAAGCCTTTTGAGGAATGAATGTTGTAGTGACTTGATCAAGACCGAACTACATGGCAGTGCGATGAGTTTGGTATGGCTCATTTCCATCGGTACCAACCCGAACATTTGTCCTCAGCCACCTAGTGTACGACTCAAGCCCTTCATCCAAAAACCTCCCCAATTTGAGCAACAAACATCATCCTTCCTACTCTTTGTAAACTTTAGGAAATTGCCACTCATCAAGACCCGTACAATAAAGCCTCAAAATGAAAACACGCAAGTCACACACAAATGTGTACAAGTAACATAAGATGATATTAAACCAATTAAACAGTCATTAAATTGCATACTTTACTATTAACCATGTTCATAGAATAGAATTAGCTAAAGAATTTTAAATTTGGTTTGATTTAATAAAATAGTTAAATTAAACTTCATATTTCTAATAAAATCTAACTACATTTTAAAGTATATATTATTAATGAAGAGAAGTTTCTTCCACCGTGTTCAATTATCCAATGATTTAAGTGGTAATTTTAAATGTCATCAACTAACACTTGTTTGTAAACTATTTGATCTTACTTCTTCTGGACTTATTCCCAAATCGACCAACGTGAATCTCGACTCAAAAACCTGTGATTCCAGCGGCCATACTGACACATGTAGGAACCCAAAGTTTCCATGGGTATTCAGGTGAACTTATATTCTATAAATGATCAGGGTGCAATAAAAAAAGTGAAATTACCAAATTTTAAGGTTTGTGGATTGCAAGGATGTCACTTGTGAATTAATTTTTTCGGAAAGAAATCATGATATGTACAATACAGGCACGCATACATGTGCACAAACATAAAAATTAAATAAATGCAATGTTTAAATGAGTTTTTTTGTGCATGTGTCATTATTATTCCAGTTAACATAATGTGATCGGTTCATAAATTGGAGAATGTCTTTGAGTTTATATAAAACTTAAAAGGCACACATTGAGCTTGACTATTAATGAAAGTGGCCACATCTAAACTAGACCTAAATTTCTGAACCTCAAGAGTCATAGAGTATATTTGTTGTTCCAGACTTACAGAGTTCTAATAACGTCATACTGAATATTTCTGTAAAAATATCTATTTATACATAATAGTTATTAATCCAAGAAACACTAATCCATGTCAATTTGGGCCTAGCTTAATTGAGCTTAATGAGTTCTAAACTCACTTCTCATATAATTACTATCTGGGCTCCTAGCCCAATATTTATTTATTTTTATTCAATTTCATGTTTTTTGTGTGACCTTATAGGTTCAGTCATAATAAGTTTCAAGCCCAATATAATTGATGTTAGCTGATCGAAAGAGGTTTCCAAGTAAGCATTTTGGTCACTTAAAATAATTGAATTAATTATCTCTTTGATTAATGCTCAAACTATGTTATGGAAAATGTGCATTGACTGAAGGACACTTCACCTGTCCTTTAGAACAAGTGTGCATTCTTATTCCTTTGTCAATTAATGTGTTCATCTGAACATAAGGTAAGATAATTGCCATCCTTAAAAGTTCAAATGCATTTATCAAATTCCCGAGTCAAAATGTTAAGGCATATGATTAATCACGGCCAAACAT
The DNA here is from genome assembly GCA_032355705.1 of Rubia peregrina. Classification (NCBI taxonomy): domain Eukaryota; kingdom Viridiplantae; phylum Streptophyta; class Magnoliopsida; order Gentianales; family Rubiaceae; genus Rubia; species Rubia peregrina. The sequence goes on from JAULKK010002622.1 coordinate 2,972, forward strand.
TTTTACAACCCCGACTCTCTGGGAATCCAATAAGACAAATATTGCATGTGAATGAGAGGACAGTCCCACTCTTATATACTCAAGTTTTCTCCACTCGATTCATGGCAACCCAAGAAGTTCCTTTTTAGTTCCTTTTACGATGCGATAGTTGAGAGCCTCAAGGTACACCAATCCATAAGAAAGCAAACATTGAAATACTCATGTATAGGTGGGTAATACAATCATATACTCAATGAGACATACTTATAACATTCTAAATATCCTAAAGTATTCTAATGGCGGGTCTGTCCAGTAAAAGTTCCCAACTTGCATCCATGCAATCGATTCAAGACCTCACATGTTCTTTAGCTCATGAAACAGCATAGTGAATCAATTTACAAACTAGTTTTCTTTAGTCATGAGTGTCCACTCTCAATGACCTAAACTAAGGACGGAATCAATCTTGCAAACTAGTTATCTTTGGTTTTGGGATATGAGAGTGTGAGAGATTCTTATGGCTTGAAGGCTAGGGTAGTCTAGGAATAAAATGTTGGGTATTTTGGGAAAAATTTGCATGCTAGTTTATGCTTAGATCTTTGCTTGTTCTTGTTTACTCAAGAACAAGTATAGGTTTAAGTGTGGAGGATTTGATGAGGCATCAAATGCATGTATTTCTTAAAGCATTTAACATCTCTTTTGTTATCTTTTTATGGGTAGATTGCTAGATGTAGGTAGGTTGACATCATAAGGGGTTTAGATGGCCATTTTTGGTTTTCTTATCCAAATCCTTCATTTTGTAACCTATTTTGAGTCAAATGATTTTTTGTCCTTATGAGCGTCTCAATCTTCGTTTGTGAGCTTATTTATAGATTGATCGTAAGCACTACTGAGTAGGACTAATGAATGCCAATTGCAAAATCGGTAGAAGATTGAAGGCCATGAGCCAAAACGTGGCAGAAAGTAGAAGGATTGAAGAATATAGCCAAGTATGGAGGTGTTGAAGAAGTGACACGAGCTATGTAAAATGGCACAGACTGTGCCACTGACCGTGCCAGATGAGATGGGGGCCCAAGACAGACCGTGCAAACCTGCATGGCTGGTGCACGAAGATCAGAGGAAAACTTCAAATCCAGGTGATGGGACATGCAAAAATGCACAGCATGTGCACTCAGAAGACTAGGATGAAGACCCCAGACGATGAGTTGCGCGTATGGACCTGTTTTCCAGCGAGCCTGGATGATGCCAATTGAAATCTTGCACAGGACGTGCTGGTCGGGCAGTGCAAACTAGCACAGTTCGTGTCAGTGTGGTACTAGGGTTTCCCACTTAGGCTTTTTCAAGCCTATTTACCCTTCACTATATAAAGAGTCTTTTAGGATAAAGGAAGTAGTTAGCATTAGTTTTGTAGGAAGGGGGGCTAGAAATTCCCTCTCTAAGGGTTTCTATTTTCTCTCTTCAGAGCATCTCCAATGGTAAGTTACAAGGGGTTGAAGGTTGACTTGTCATATCATCTTTTCAAGCTAATGAAATGGCAAACTATACAATCTCATAATGGTAAGCTACATTTATGTGTAGCTTGAAAGGTCCCACATATTTTACCATATTCATCTTTATTTCTAATTAAATATAAGTGTTGAATATCTAACAATAATGATTAATAAATTAAGTATAATTGTTATATTTTAAATTTAAATTTATTTAAAGAAAAATATAAATTAAGCATTATTTTATAAAATTATGATTTTACTTTTCGAGTTGTATATGAATTGAATGTGATATAATTTTGTTTTTCTTATTAGCTCTACTTTTTAATAATATTATAAATAATTATAATTATATTATTTTCTTATATAAATAATTTTATATAATTTTTATAAATTTCTTATGAGTATTTGTATAGCTCTATATAAATTTCTTATAAAAATAATTTTATAATTATATAAATTTCTTATAAAATAATTATATAAGGGTTTGAAATTCAATACCTTTTAACCATGAATGTATTTTATATATACATATGTACATATATATGTAGTGTGCTTTTCCAAAACACAACTACTAAATAAATCATTTTTGTATTTTTGCAAAAAATAATTTTATTATCTCATCATTATAATAAATATATTTATTATGGTGGTTGTTGTATGTGAGATTGTACACTTGATAATATGGAGATCGTACTACATGATATAACCAAATTGCATTGAATACACTTTCTGAAGCATTCAATGTTTCTGATAGCTGCTCAGGTCGCTCCCACAAGCGCAGGTTGCTGCCACAATCGCAGGTTGCTCCCACAAGCTACAGCTGTTCAGGCTCCCACAAGCTACAACTGCTTGAAAGTTGTAAACGTGTATTCTGCAACAACGTAGGCTACACTGTTGTAATTTGTGAAATTTTGGAAGCAGGTCCAAAAACACCACCATTGGAGATGCTCTCATTTACTCTTAGATCCATGGCATTTATTCCTATGATTTTCATGGATTTAATGCTAGTAGAGTAGATTTATTTCTTGGAGTAGTATTTGTATTCATAACTTGGCTCTGATTTGTAAGATTCTTATATTCCTTTGACTTTCTATGTTATGATTTTTGGATTATATTATTGTATGATTTATGTCATGACATGTTTTATGAGGGAACGTGATTTCATTCATTGCACAATATCGTGCTAGGATTGAATGCTAATTTGGGAGTGTTAGATTCGAGGTGCTATAGTAGTCTTTTTAGCTAGCTAAAATACAATTTTTTACCAATGCCCTACCTTATTTTTAATTTTGAACCAACCATATTCTCATCTCACCTTTACCGTATTTTCTCAAATTCTAAGATTCTTCCAAATTTTAACACTACTTATACTTAATATTAAATGTGACCCATCAAAATAAAATATATATATATATATATATATCTGCCCCTGAGAAGATTAATCAACTATATCAATACAGGCCATTTAAAATAATATTAAATTAATCATCCACCAACTATAGAGCTTATGATTTGAGTGTACGCTTTTAACCCTAATTTTTGTTGAAAGTGCCAATATTACCCTGCAAACGTGAAAGTGTCACTCTAATCCTAACTTTTGGATGAATTGTGCAGGTATAACCTTCTATCATTTCCGGCATTGACCATCCCCAAAAATGACCAAAATACCCCTGGTTTGTTTTCTAAGAAAATTTGGACAATTTTACCCTTCTCACCGTCATAATTATAGGGTTATATCAGCACATAATTTTTATTTCTAGGGTTATATCAACACTTAGTTTTAAATTTTAGGATTATAGCAAAACTTTTTTAATATACAGGGTCAGATCAATAATTTTTAAACATTTTGATTCCAATCTTGGAACCCTAGCTTCCTTGACCCGTTTCTCCTTTCGGATCAACCAACCCAGTTGCACGACCTGAATGCAAAAAAAGAATCCCTGCCCGATTCATCCAATGACCCATCAGCGTGCTCATAAACTTACCAAAAAACACCCCTAAGCCACCATTTGAATAGTCATACGCCTCTGATTCTGTCAATCAAAAGCATTAGGAATCAACTTCCAATCTGAGTACAAGGAACCCAGCTTGAAGCCGAGAAGAAACCTGAAGCAGAAACTGCCCTACTAATGGCAACCACGGTTGAGCTCGCCAGAGAAAAGGCAGTTTATATCAGACCCAAAAAATCCAAACCAAACAGCATCTTCATCATAAAACAAAACCATGGGAAAAATAATAAACAAAAATTCCCCCATTGCCACTTGTTGTTGAGATTTTTTTTGTCAAGCAACCAGATCTTGCCTGAAATCAAACCAATTAGAGCTGTTAAAATCTTACCCAACCAGGTAGGTACTCATCTGAAAAGAAACATAAGGAACACAAAGATACGAACCAACAAATTCATAATCCTTACCTTAACCATGAATTCAAGTAATCAAATTCAAAATAATTCCGAATTCAGAAAATTCCACATATTCATCCTAGCTAATGAGCACAAATATTTCTAGAAAACTCCAACAATCAGTTCCAAACTAAAAATCTCAATCATCAAAAATTAAAAAAAAATACATAATTTACCATCCAAAAAATAGAACACTGAACAACAAATCATCATTGAAAGCAAACTCGATCGTTTCCGGTTGCACTGTTTTCCGGGTTAAAATGAACTCGGTCAGCGCAATTTTTTTTTCTCTACCGACCAGCAGATCACGAGTCCACTTCAGCAAATGGACAACACTTTTTGGGGCACATTGGCAGCAAAGAACGACCCGTGATGGAGGTTGAAAAAAGAGTGTGCGCGTTTGAGGATGGGAGGGGAAAGGTTTAGCGGGAAGAAGAAAGAAAAATAATGGGGTGGAAAGGAAAGATATGTTTTTTCTTTTTTTATTTCAGTGTTTTTTCTTCTTCTTTTTTCAGGGGTTAATTGGTCATTCCATTGAATTTCGACCAAACTTCTCATTGAAAATTGAAGTCAACCACCCAGAGTTAGTTTAGCACTTTTTCATTTTATCAAGTTGCATGACACTTTTAGCTAAAAGATAGAATTATTTGAAATTTTTCTCTTATGAAAAACTGGGTGTAATAACTTTCGGCAACTTAGAACATCCACAATGGTTGCTCCTTAACCCAAATTTTCTTAATAAGGAGCACTTCTTACTTAAGTACCATTGTGAAATTTTTAGAGTTGCTCCTTAATTAACGAGTTGGTACCTCTTTATTTGTGAAATGTCAACCAATAAATGATTGATACTTAGTTTTGTATTTTTAATTAATCATAATTTAAAGTGAAAAAGATCACCTAATATTTAAGGAGTGCACTATTAATAATTGGTTCTTAAGAAATGCTCCTTTTAAGTCCACTATCATTGTGGATGATCTTAGCTAAAATTAAGAATTTAACGAGCGTGGTTTAAAAGGATCTTGCGGATTATGAACTCGTCGCCAAGAGGATGTAACAATTGTAAATATAACTCAATCATTTTGATAAGTGGCACTCCCATAATTTGCCACATCAGCTTAAATAATAAATAATTAAAAATTATTTATTATATAATTTAATGTGTTTAATGCTGAATAATTACTGCATTTAATACATTTTAGTTTCCAAAATGTTCTTTACTCATCTTCTAAACACCTCTTTCATATTCAAGGTTTTTATTTTGATCAATTTAATATTCTTGATGACATTTGAGCATAATCCCCAATTTAAATAGTACTCTTTTGACACTAGCTCAAAAAATTTCATCAAAAGAATTTTATCTATAATACTAATTTTATTTGAGCATGGAAATTCTTTTGATGTACCAATAGGGAATCATGTTAGTTTCATCTCTCATTCAAATGCCACAGAACTAAATAAAACTTTTAGAACTTGAAGAGAACACTGAAACTTTCCAAATTGCATCATCCTAGCTTATGTCAATCTCCGGCCTTGGTATTTGCTTGAAGAGCAAACTAAATAGCTTTTGTGAAAATAATTAAAAAATCAAGATTTCAACTGTAATTTTAAAAAAATCTTTACATACGCAGATAAAATTATTCACATCAAATAAAAATATTTTTATTTTTTAGTCTGAAATATTTTTGATGACATTTGAGTAAAGTTACTTTAAGATTTCTACTCATGTTAAAGAAATCAATCCAATACTGGTATCATTATTATCACAAAGTCTTATTTCAAATCGATTAATCGTTCGACGATGTCATTTTATAATTCATGTGATTAATAGGGTGATTTGATGCATGATTTTATTTATTGCAACGAGATTCATATAACTTCTTTTTTTTAATTAAACCACCATTGGTGGGGGGATATTTATTTGGCTCCCCAAACCCTAATAAGATGATTTCCTCGGAGGGAAGCAATTTGTGAGATTACATAATAAGCTGAACACCTAAACTGTATCTGAAGCACGGTAACACGCTATAGCTACAACTAAAAAGGCGATGGAATACATCTGAACGTCCTAAAGTCTAATGCCCTTGAGCATCTAACTATCCAGCAGGTAAAGCATCTATAACTTGCATCAACTAGAACTGTAATGTCCTAGCCAACCAAAGTCTACCAGTCTAAAAACGTTCACAGAGAACGCCGAGAGTAAGTCGACAAGACTACTCCGACTTGGATTTCTCCTACACTGTTACTATAGTAGAGACTAGAAGCCCAAGGGGTTTTCCATCTGGCCAGCTAATCCAGTTGCAGGGGAAAACAAACATATAGGCATAGAATACTTGATAAATTAGTCCGGATAATTAAGAAAAAAGACCCAATTAAAGCTCATATCCCATCTGACATGAAATAAAAAAGAACAGAACCCAAAATTCAGAAACTACCCAGATCCATTCTAGAGGCAGCGGTGGACGGTGGCGGCGGACAGCGGCGTATGCAGGAACGCGACGGTGGAGCTGCGTCAGAAAGGTGGAGTGTGTGGCCAGCGAAGTGCAAGAGCGCGATGAGACGCCGGGTAGTTCACTCTGCGACGGACTCCCGGCGCGTGTAGGCGCGTGGTCTTGGCCGGAAAACATTTTAAACTTGACCCTCGGGGGAGAGCTGGATCAGGGCAAGAGCCCCTTGCATTTTCGGAAGCAACAAGATGTCGGCAGTGCCTCGTGAGAGCACGAGCGGTGAAAACACACGAGCTTGGCAGTGGCGGATGAACTAGCAAGAAAATCAGCAGAAACCGTGGTTGTCGGGGAGATGTGAGGGTTCAGGTTGGAGGGAGAGTAGGGTGGCTGGGTACAGAAATAAAGGTGGGGGTGGGAGGAGTGGCCGACCGGCGATGATCTCCGGCGAAAAGTGGTGGCCACCCCTCCGAGTAAAAACCGGATCTGGGTTTTGTTAGAGAGAGGTTAGAGAAAAATTGCTTCTGCTTGTTTTGATATAATCTACTATGATTTATTATTTTAATGGTCAATTCAAATTTTTTATATAACTTTGGTCCCCCATATATAAAATTTCTTGTTCCGCCCTTGCTTCGCGGGCGTCGAGTGGAAGATGTGGAGAAACCCCTTTCTGCGATACAAAAATGGGGTTTTTTAGGGTTTTTATATAACGCGTGATTGAGGATGTGGGAGAAATGGTGGTTAAATGAGGAATAAATGGTGGAGAACATGGAGATGGAACGAGGAGAAAGCGTTGGTTTTGTGGGAGTGAAGAGGAAAATGCGATGGTTATGTTGAAGAAGGTGATCAGTCAACTTTTATGCCAGTGAAGTCAACACCAATATATCGGCCATTAAACCGATGCAAAATAATGTCTACAACTTTATTGTATATTTTGAAACATTCTAAGTTTATTGCACCGGTATATATATCGGTGTTGTAAGTGAAAAATCAGTGTTTAAAAAATGTTTAGGTAGCTACGTGAGACTGCATAAATTATTATTTTTGTCCACCCGAGAGAAAAGTTTGAAAATATATTCTAAGTATACAACACCAGTAGAAATACCGGTACTGGGTAGTCAACAACCAATGCTTGAAAATGTTTAAGCAAATGTGTGAGGCTTGGGAGGTCGTTGCCATACCTCTCAAAGATGTAATTTATAAGCCCTTTTGCTTACTAAATACAACTAAGTAGATAGTATGGCAAGTCGGGGTC
>JAULKK010002643.1:0-10534 GCA_032355705.1 Rubia peregrina
AAGTAGATGTTGACAATATTGCGGATACCTGTAGAAGAAGGAGGATAATAGGGCAATCTGATGGATCTTCAGGAATCTTGGAGCCCCCCCTAAGAAGAAGGGGTGTAGTAGTCATTCTCGTCCTAAGCTTCCACCTCGAATCCATAACTTAATGGTAGAAGGAACCATTCCTGCCACTCTGTCTAAACTTTCACTCCATGAGACAACGAGCGTGGTATATTCGTTAAGAGTTTTAAAATTATATTTTATATAATTTGGTGTTCCTTTATTATGATGTTTAACTGTTATAATTGTTTGTGTATTTTTATCATAAGGTTGGTGAAAGTCTTCAACTTGTTAGCGTACGAGCTGCACACTTCACTAAGGGAGATGATTTGCTCCTAGAAAAATGGTAGGCCACCGAGGAGAAGTGTGCAGCTATGATGGTGTCTCTTGAATCTACTTAAGAGAGTATACAATCTACTGAGAAGCCATCTTGGCCGTAAAGAAGGAGGTCGATAGGCTTCGTTCCATGATGGAGAAGATGCGAACTAATGGTCTTGCTTCACCTGGGTACCCTCAAGTCCTTATTGATCGGTCATTTGAGATGAATTCTTTCTACAATTTATTTGAGATAGTTTCTACTTACGCTACTTTGGTTACTGCAAGGCTCTGATGAAACTGCGAGGGCTGAACCCTACTTTAAGATCTAAGAAATTGCTTAAACTGGCTAAGTCTGAGGCAGTATTGGAGCAACAGAAGGATGTGCTAAATGATGGCTTCATTAGTAGAATTTCCAATGGTAGTCATCCTTATGCCTTGCTATCTCACTTCGTTGGTCTTCTTTCTTTTCCCCCTGTGACTGAGTTGATAAAAGATGTGTGAAGTTAATTATTTTGAAGTTCTTCCATTCTGTTCTTGTGTTCCTAAGCCTCCTTCTAATCCCGAGGCTAATGCAAACAATAAGATTCTTACTAAGCATGCAAACAAGGAGGATTCCACTCTCGTTGTCCATAATTTAATTGCTTCTCACTCTAATGTTAGTTGATCTTAGTGTTATGAATTTTGAGACTATTTATATTTGTAATTTATAACGATACCCTAATGAATTTCAGCGCTGTGTGTACTATCTTAGATATAAATTTCATATCTATCTTCTATTTTTGAAACTTCTTATTGTATTTATTTATATGCAGGGTTTTGTTATTTTGGTTGACTATAAGTTTTTGAAACGTATGAATTCTTTGGGATCTAGTATCCATTTTCATCATCGCTCTGGGTTTATCTCCCCTCATTTGTATTGTCCAATCAGTCTGGTTGAAGCTACTCAGTCTCTATCCAAGGAATATCTTGAGCTGGTTTCTGCTAATGGTTTTTTTTGCTATGGAGTCTATTCCATTACTTCTTGGGTGAAACATTCCTAGTTCCTCATCATCTCCATCTTCTTCTGCAACTTTCCCTTGCAGCAAGTTCATACCCAAAGGTTATAATATTGAATATCTACACAAGGATATCATTCGTAGCTTAGTCGATCTTGAATCTGTAGATATATACTTGCGTTCTCTCAATCTTCTTGATTGCGTTCAACAATGGGCACTATTATAGTATATTTTAGTTAGTATCAATGATCTAGAACTTGGATGGAAGAAGACTCAGAAGGATAAACAAGACTATGTTCGTGAATCGAAAGAATTATGTGCCAAACATAACAATCTTATTCAGCGACAACAGTTGAGTGTGGTTAAAATGACTGGCTAGCAAGAAGAGGCTAAGAATTTTGCAGTAAGCAAGGCCAACGAAGCCCATCAAAATACTTTGAACATTGACAAGCAGTGTTCCCGCATTGACAAATTATTGGAGCGTCTGAAGAAAAAATAGGACAAGTGTGATCATCTCTCTTCTTCCACAACTGGGTGGCAAAGTAAATTTGATGAACAATTTGCTTTGAATACTCAGCTACGTAGCAAGAATAACCATCTTCATGCTGAGTGTAATCATCTTGATTTATGTTTTCATCAACTTGAACAAGCTTTTGAAATTTACAAAGATAAGCTTGAGGATCTTCCATCGTCATCTCGTGGTTAAACTGTTCGTGGAGATCTGACTATGAATATTGGTGGACAGAGAATTAACTTGTCAAAGTCTGTTAGGTCGATATTCCCTGCTTAGAGTATGAAGTACGTAATTTGGAGGCCACAAACAAGAATTATCAAGACATTGTTGACGTCATGAGTATGCAACTTGACCGCGAGGAATTCGGCCCTATAAAAAAATTTAGCCATATTATGCAATATATCTTGATCGTATGGAATGAAGGGATAAAACACGTGATCCTGCCTACTTGTACATGAAATGGAAATACAATCACATTATATCTAAGGAACGCGAGGCTGAGCAATCTTGTCGTTACTGTAGTGCTTCATCTTTTGGATCATCTCCCGCATTAAGGCGTAGATAGTTTTTCCTTTTTCCCGATGTACTCGTTTGGTTTTCCAATTGTTTGAAGTACTACCAAATTTTATATTGTTATATCTTTTTGAATCTGATTTGTTCGATGTACACTAATATAAAATGTTATGCTTTGTGCGTTTGAACTCGATTTTTGTATCTCTATATGGAAAGTATATTAACTTCGTAATTGGGGTCATAAACATTTCTGGTTCAAAGCGGCAAGGTCTATTATTTGATTTCATTACTGTTCATGTCACCACATTTATATTTTTACAAAGTCTATAGCTTGCAAATTTAAGAGTTTGTATTGTGAGAAGCTGCAAGATCTATTGCTCGCTTCCATCGCTGCTTGTGTAGGCATATTTCACTTTTTGCAAAATCTATAGCTTGAAAAATTAAGAGTTTGTATTGTGCGAAGCTGCAAGATCAATCGCTTGATTTTGTCACCATTTTTGCAGGAACATTTTCCTTTGTGCAAGATTTATAGCTTGTAAATTAAGAGTTCATATTGTGCTAAACTATCTATTGCTTACTTTTGTCGCTATTTTTAAAGAATATCTTCTTTCTAACAAGATCTATGGCTTACAGATATAAGGTTTCGAGGTTACAAGATCTATAGTTTGCAACATCGACAACTTTTATTGTTCGAACTGCAAGATCTATCTCTTGTTTCTTTAGGCTTCGTTAATCTTATTTTAAGAACTTTGTAACCTGCCTCATCGTGGTTGGCCAAATTTAATTATCCACATATGCAAGACATTATTTGAATTTGTTTATGATGTCCCATAGTTGGAATTTTTTCGCTACTACAAATTTTGAATAAACTATAATTGAAAAATACTAAGAATTATTTGTCCCAAATGATGATTTTTAATATTCATAATGTACGGTTGCGATGATATCGCCTTCGAAACTAAGAAAATATGTGAACACCACCAATGATAATATCATGGCTCTATATAACTGAATTTTTCATGTTTTTCACAAAGGATCTATACATAGAACTTCTTCAGGTTGATTACATGCAGAGTGTTGAGAACGCTACTGCTATCCAATTTTCTAATTTGTAGTAGTTGGATCAGTGCACTTTCATTACCTTGTACATTCCTTCCCACTTTGGGCTAATTTTTCCTTTCTCTTATGCTAGGTTTGCTTCATTCTTTTGCAGCACGAGATCGCCAATTCAAAATTGTATCTTTTTTACCATTTCGTTATACACTCTGTCTATCTTCTCTTTGTACTTTGCCTCTGTGATCATTTCCTGTTGTCTTTTCTCCTCGAGTTCGTACAAATCTAAATCATATTTTTGAGATTATATTCCTCGTGTTTTCCACTCGAAGGCTGGAATTCCCAATTTCCACAAGTATTACTGCTTCATTACCATAGCCTAGACTGTACAACATTTCTCCAATTGGTTCTCGAAAAGCTGTTCTGTATGACCACAATGTATTGGATATCTCATCAACCTAACTAGTTCACTTTCCCTCCATGATTTTTTGGATTCCTTGAACTATGGTTCTACTAGTTACCTCCACCTGACCATTTGCTTGAGGATGAGCTACCGACGTGAATTTTTGTGCGATTCCTAACTTCGAGCACCATTCAGTAAATGTCCCACGTGTGAACTGTGTCATATTATCTATGACAATTTTTTGTGGCACCCTGAAGTTAATGACTATGTTCTGCTAGGCAAACTTTCTTCTTACTTTTGTCGTGACTCTTCCTAATGGCTTCACTTTTACCCACTTCGTGAAGTAGTCAATTTCCACAATGAGAAATCTTACGTTGCCAGCTTCTTTAGGAAAAGGTCAAACTAGGTCAATTCCCTATTTATCAAATGGTCATGCTCCATATATTCCTGTTAAAGTAGCTTGTGACTTGTGCGATATTGGAGCATTATTTTTTTAGCTTTTACACTTTTGTACGAAGTCATGTCCATCATTGAACATAGTTGACCAATAGTAACCCCCTCGAATTATCTTCTTCGCAATTGTCCGAGACCCTTTATGTGTTCCACATAATCCTTCATGCACCTCCTTCATGACTTCACCTGCTTGAAATGGTTCTACACACTTCATCCATAGAGATAAGAAACCTTTCTTGTATAAGATTCCCCCTTCATAAATGTAGTTGTGAGCTCGTAATTCAAACCTTTTGGCCTGCACCTTGTCTGCTGGTAGTTTTCCCTTTGCAAAGTAATCTTTTAACGGTGTCATCCAGTTTATTTCTTCTGTGTGGATCATTTACTCAGTCGTTATTGCTGTACTTTTGACAGGTGTGACTTCCAGTTTCACATCCTTCTTCCCTACCATCGAATCAAATTTGGTTATCACCACTCAAGGCATCTACTTTAGTGTTTTCACTTCTTGGGACATGTTGAAAATCAAAGTATTCGAGTTGAGAGATAAGCTGATGAACTATCCTTAAATACTTAATCAACTGGTCCTATCGCACTTCGTAGTCTTCCCGCACTTCCTGGAAAACAATCTATGAATCGGTAAAGCACTTAACACTTTTAACTTTCATTTTAACTGTAAGGTCTAAGACACATATTAGTTATTCGTATTCAGCTTCATTATTGGTGAGTGGAAAGTCAAAACGAATCGATTATCTGTGCTCCCCTCCTTCTGGATCGACCAGTAGTAGTCCTACGACACAACCTTCTTTGCTAGATGCTCCATCTACGAACAGTTTCCATGCAATGTCTATCCACTTGGATTTCTCTCTGTCAATTCCAAGATTTTGATGTATATTGCCCTCTCGTACATCCGCACTTGTCATTTCTGCAATAAAATCTACCAAGGTTTGCGCCTTTATTACAGTTCGCGGTTGAAACCGAATCTCATAATGTCCCAATTCAAGAGCCCGCTTAGTCATTCTTCTAGATGATTCAGGCTTGCATAAAATATTCTTAATTGGGTGTTAGTATACAGGACAATGGTTTGAATATGGAAAGAAGTTTGTAATCTCCTTGCCAAATATGCTAAAGCTAGAATTAACCTTTCAATTGACAAGTATGCCTTCTCTGCACTTTGCAGTATTCTACCGATGTAGTATACTTGTACTTACTTTTGGCCATCTTGATGCACCAAGATCTAATTTATTGCATTTGTTGAAATTACCCAGTACGGATATAGGGTTTCCCGGGACTGGTGACTTCTGTGTTGGCAATGCTTGAGAATGTTCCTTCAATGACTTATACACTTTCTGAATTTCATCGTTCTAGCTGAACTTTTTAGCCTTGTTAATGATTTCAAAGCGCGGGAAGAACTTTTCAGCCACTTTTGAAACAAATATGCTAAGCAATATCAGTGATCCCATTAATATCTGTACTTCCTTGACTGTTTGCGGTTGTGGAAGGTTCACTATTGCATGTCTTCTTTCTGGATTAGCCTCAATACTTTGGAGGATACTTTGTTTCCCAAGAATTTTCCCGTGCTTACTCTAATTATGCAGTTCTTGAGATTAAGCTTCATACCAATTGCACTCAGCACATCTAAAATTTCGTTCAAGTCTTGCGTGAAATGGCATATCCTTTTACTTTTGATAACTATGTCGTCCACATATGCTTCAACATTTAGGCTCATCTGATCACGAAATACATTGTCAACTACTCTCTGATATATTGCTCCTGCAATTTTTAGGTCAAACAACATCTTAGCAAAATATTCTGAAGCTCGTTACGAAGGCCATCTTTTCAGCGTCTTTTGGGTTCATTAGTATTTGGTGATATCCTTTATACGCATCCAAGAAAGCTAGGACTTTGTAGCCTAATATTATTTCTACTAGCTGATCATTTTTAGGCAAAAGATAGCAGTCTTTTGGCATTCCTTATTTAGATCAGTAAAGTTTATATGCATTCTCCATCTTGCGTCTCACTTCTTTACCATCACTGGATTCGCTAATCACTTTGGATAGATTACTTCCTTTATAATACCATCCTGAATCAATGCCTTAACTTCCTCTTCGATCACTTTCTATCTGTCACTAGCAAAACTTCATTGCTTTTGCTTGACTGGCTTGACTGAATCACTAATATTCAGGGAGTGGGTAGCAATTCCTGGGTTGACTCCTCCATGTTTTATACATTCCATGCTAATGTATCTTTGTGACTTCGAAAGACTTAACCTTTTCTTTTTCCTTGTTGGAAGATGTTTTCCTATTTTCACACACTTAGAGGTGTCTTACTCATCCAAGGTAACAACCTTTGTTTCTTCTCCCAGATCTATTGGAGGCTCTGATTGCCAGAGCAAGCCACTATCTGAGATAGTGCTAATCATTTTTGTCTTCTCCACTTTTCTTCCTGCATTCATGGCAATAATCGTACACTGTTTGGTTGTTTGCTGGTTTCCCCTAATTGATGGGATTCATGCTAGAGTCGGGACTTCAATACTAACGGGTATGGTGACCATATTAACTTTGCTCTATTCATCCAGGGCTTACCTATGATGTCGTTAAATGGACCATCTGTATCTATAACCACAAAGTCGCAAATTATAGTACAATTTCTATCATTTTCACTTATGGTAACATGCAATTGTATGTTACCCCAAAGTGTCGTCGCTCGTCCCGTAAATCTTACAAGGGAGGATGTGGACTCTTTTAGATCAGTCCGCTTGAACCCCAACTTATCAAAGCCATAAAAAATATGATTTAAATTTCTCTCTCATCATCTACAAACACTCTATGAATCGTGGCATTTCCTATTTTAGTGATAATAACCATCAGGTCATTATGAGACTACACATTGGGAACTGCATCTTCTTCGCTAAATGTGATTGTCTAGTCTGGACGAAATCTCTTGTCAACAGGCTCCTATGGTGGAGAATATCTAGCCTTAGATATCAAGGCATTATTTGATATGGTTTCAGTTGATCTATGTATTGACAGGATTACTCTTTCTGGGGCCTCACCCACTATGTCTTCTTCGTAATCTACTCCCACTGTCATGTTCTGACTCTTGCTCTATGTGTTCGCTATGCCTAGATTTTTTTTTCCATGGAGCTCCATGCTTTGTTGGCTTCGTTGTACCGGCTTGCTCCATCTTCCGTCTAGTACTGGCTTAGATAGCCTTTCCTCAAATCCTCCTCTATTTTCCTTCTCAAGTCTCTGCAATATTCAATGTCATGCACATGGTCCTTGTGGAAGGCACAATAGTATTCTCTAGACCTCTTTTCTGGAGGTGCTATCATTAGTGCAAGTTCATGAAATAATTCTCGGTTCACTTTTCACGACTTCATCAAAAGAGTTTGTTGAAATATCATGACCTGCACTCCTGATTCTCGTCCTTTGAAAGGGATATTCCATTTCCCTTTCTTTACGAAGCCTCTCAGTGTATCCTCCATTATTCTCTTTTCACCTCTCTCACGCTCTATCTTGCTGTTATATTCTTCTCCGGTTAGCACATACTGTTCAATCTTTTTTTGAAACTCCCTTGGTTTTGAAGCATGTTCTTCGTGAGTTCCTTGTAAAATTCTCCTGATCACATGCATCTTGTAAATGTACCCAACAAAGATTGGAACAACAGATCGCGAACCTGCAAGCTTTCAGTGACGAACCTATTATGGTATTCTGCAAGACTTTCATCATTTCACTGAGCTATGTAGTTTAGGTCTGCTATTTATTTTTTGTAAACATTTTCTTCTGATAGATGCTCCCAAAAAAAACTGGAAACAGTGCCTAAGATTTAATAGTTCCATTTGGCACATCTTCGTAGCATGTAACTGCCATTCCCGATAAGAAGATAGAGAAAGCCTTGCATACTAACTCGATTTCCGCATCTCAAAATCTCACACTTTTACTATATGAATGCAGGAATTCCTTGGGGTCTGTTATCCCATCATAAATCTTAACATTCAAAGGTAGCTTGTAGTCATTTTGCATCATGAAATAGCGAAGATGAGGTCCTTACGATAACTTTTCTGCATCATCGTCTACCACTATGTCCCTTTTTAATTATTTTTTTTGGGATTTCGGCTTGATAGTGGCTAAGAATTGATTTTACAAATGTTATATGCTGGCTTCTAGAAAAGCTGTGAACGCTCTTCTCTCATTTTCTTAATTTGCATTAGCAGATTTTACTTCGTCTTCTTCCGTATCTCCCTCACTGTGCTCCTGTTCCTTACTAGGAAGATGCACTTGATCTTGGCTGGGATGCATGCTCTGAATGCGCCCAACTGTTTCTTCTTATGTATGGAGATTTATGCTTCTTTCATTTCTGGTGAAAGCCATTGTTTACCTTGAAGGGAATGAAAGACTAAAAAACTTTTCCATCCCCATAGACGGTGCCAATGATGTGGTATTCCAGATTAAGCAAAGTAACTATTGTTCACTGTATGTTATCTCTTCCTGCAAAACAGATCCCGGAAGTGATTTTGGAGAAAGTGCTCTAACGATCAAGTCAGTGCTCTTCTTTATAGAATTAGAATTTTTAGTTTTGTTTTAATTACCTTCTTAAGTGTTGCTCTCCTTGTATTTATGGATGTCCACAAACATGGTTCCGTATTGTCTGCGTCTGAGATCATGGGTTACATCATGGTTCCTATAATTATGGTTCATGGTTAAATGCTCAAACATGGTTCCAGTTTTTCGGTTTGTGGCCAAGTCTTTTAGTCAAATTCTTGGTTAGTTAACCTTACCCATATTTCAGTCCTGGGTTAGGCCTAAGGGTCATCAGCCTTTAATTTGTGACTTAGTGATATAGTCCATAGGCTAGGTATATACTAGTGGGGGGTATGACCACCCTTCTAGAGCAACACTTACAGATCGCCACTCCACCAGAACTTTGAATTATATGCAAGGATAACTCGTACCACATCAATCTAAAGAGGATGTAGAACTACAATATCAGAGAGACCACGCATGTACAAGGAGTCTACCATTATATGGGAGGAACTATGTCCCATTTTTTAGACTTCTTCAGCCCTGGGGGACAAAGCTAGAGCTAGACACACCCATGGAAGACTTAGCGATCGAGCCAGATGAGGCATGTCGGGCTGTATTTAAGTAGGAGCTAAGCTAGTTGCCCCCGTTACCCATCCTGGCTGAGGAGGAAGCTCTAATTTTCACCCTGCTTGATGCACCATCTCCTCCCTCCGTAGTGGGATGAGCCTATGCACGATGAGTTTCCTCTGCCCCCTCCAGACTTCCATAGACGATTGTTGCACACAGTCGAGTCTAGCTTCTACGAGAAGGCCGAGCACAACCTGTTTATCTTCTAGAGCTTGATGAACGTAGATAAGGAGATCCATAGTCTCTCTTCTAAGGTGTACCAGATACAGACACAGATGGTTGGCAGTTCAATCAAAAACCTGGAGCCGGAGCAGTGTCAGGAGAAGCTCGGGAGGAATGCTGAGTGGATTATTCAATATCAACAGCACTATCTCGGTGGTGACGGTCCTTCCTACTTTTGATTGTGAGTCATTTTACTTCCCCCATTGATTTTTAGTGCTTGTTGACTTTTTATGTTTACATTGAGGGCAATGTAAAGTTTAAAGTGTGGGGAGGGTTTTAATGATTTACATGCATGTACAGTTGGATGCTTTTCGCTACTTTGATTGGAAAAGCATGAAAATTTTGGGGGGAAATTTAAAATGAAAAAATCCTGCTAATTTGGAAACTCGAGAGGGCAATTTAGGCCACATAGGGGGCCAAAATAGCTCTAAACCTGAAAGGGAAACCTATGTAAAAATGAGAGGCTAAATGTGGGTGAGATGTGAGCCAAAAGAAATATGATGTGTAGCTGAGATGAAAACTCAAAAGGGCTGCTAGGTAAAATAAGAGAAAGAGGAAAAAGAAAATAAAACGATTTTTTTTAAATATGAATCAACTCATTCACCGGTGTTGGAGTCATAATGTTGCGGTGGACATATGGATGAATCAGGTAGCCTGACATCATAGGACTTCTTGGGATTGGGTGACATAACGGGAAAACGAAGTAGGGTTATAAAATATTTATTCTTTCTATACTTCATTATGGGTTAATAAATTGGTATGAAATGAAGCATATGCTTGAACTGTTGATATGGTTGTAACTTAATTTTTTTTTTTGAAATGGTTGTAACTTAATTTTATATAATTGCACTTTGGGATTTGACTATGATTT
>JAULKK010002651.1:0-10534 GCA_032355705.1 Rubia peregrina
TCTACATCATTAATAGACTGCCCACTCCGGTTTTATCTGGTCAGTCTCCTCTCTCCATTATTTTTGGCACTACTCCAATTTTCATCCTTTTGGTTGCCGTGTTTTCCCTTATTTGAGGCGTTATGCTGCCCATAAACTGGCTCCTCGAAATATGTCGTGTATATTTTTGGGATACAGTTCACAATACAAGGATTATCGATGTCTTGATCCTCTCACGAAGAAGGAGTACATCACTCGCCATGTTCGGTTTGATGAGTTATTTTTCCGGGTTCCCGTACTAATTCTGCTACAGATGCTTTTTCACTGGATGTTTCAGTTTTTTTAGAGCCATCATCAGTTTCCTCGGAGGGATAATATACAACATTTTGAGGGATAATATACTAAATGTTTAAGCTCATTTTCCCCCTTTAGGTAAGAATTAAACTGTGTCAATTTCTGTCGAACGGACGAAAATAGAAATTGTGTCAATTTCTCTGGGACGGAGGGAGTAGTATAAACTATGTCCTTAAAATGAATAACAAACATCTTAAATATACGAACTAATTGTAAGTTCCATATAGAAAATTAAAGTATAAAGAAATTTATTTAAACAATTAACAAACATCACGAACATATGAACTAATTTATACGCTTGCTAGTTGTAAATTTTCACTATCTTGCAGAAAATTAAAATAAAAAATAAAAAAATTCTAAACGATTGACAAACAATCTAAACATATGAACTAGTTGTAAGTCTTGAATAAAATGAAAGTTTGAACTAAGTTCTTTGAGGGATTAATAAAAATATGAAACACACAAACTAATATATCCCTGCTAACTATAAGTCTATCATTATCTCGTAGAAAGGGATTCCAACTACTCATTTTGTCTCCCTGACACATCACTTTTGGGTGTTAAAATTTTTGAGATACTAAATGGATGGTAAAAATTGAATTGAAAGAAGAAAAAATAAAATGAGTGAATGTAATAACCTTACATTTGTCATAATTAGAAAGTGTCAATAAAAAATATCCAAATAGACAAGTGTGCCTCTAATGTGTGGACAAAATGACTCCCACAATAGAACACATAATCAGCAGCATCTTTACAATTGATCAGCAGCAACACCTCGTGTTGAATCCCTCATACACAACCTTTGAAGCAAACCATCTAGATCCACTCAACCCTTTCCATCCGCAACCAACAACACAAAGCATTACATCATGTCACCCAAATACCAACATAAGCCAAAAAGAAGAAAAACAAAAGGAGTTTAAGCTGCTATTTTCAGGTACCCTATCACACAAATCATACCCACGTGAAAGACCAAAGCACAAAGTACAAGCAGACAAAAGGAGAAGGAAACAGGTGGAATATCACAAAGAATCTTGGAGAACCACTAGTCGGATGATTCACGACATGGCTCAGAATATTTGGAAGAACACATGGATGCACCACTGGGTTCTGATTTGACATGAACATGTCCAGGCCAAACAAAAGAGGGTCAGTCCTGGAGGGGGGTATCGATGAATACAATGATGGGATACGAAACTTCACCAACTCAATGGTGGGTTTCTTCTTGGGTTACAAGAATTTTTACTGCTGCTAGAATGCAGGATCATGCCGGCGAATTCTTGGGTGGTGGTGTAGAAGTCATGGAAAAAGCAGGAGATTTTACATACTCTGTTTCGACAGCCAAGCTGACATGAGCATTGTCCTACATAATAGACCTATGGCAGTGGTGGGAGGACTACTGGCCCTGAGAAGATGAGCACCAGAGATGTTATTTTCACACATGTATGTCACCCACGTATTGTTGTGGGTCAGAGTCTATGGGCTGCCTCCTGAGTATCTGCTCCTAGAAACTGTGGCTAGATATGCCACTGTAGTCGGAGAAATGAAAGAGGTATTTTTTGAAGGAATGTCCTTAATGGAAAAATGTTGACTATGCCAATATCAGGGTCTTGGTGCCCATTCACCAACCCTTGGTCTTGGGGTTCTACTTTCGCCTGAGTAGGGGAGGCAATGCGTGGTTATCTATTGGTTATGAAAGAGTTCACAAATTGTGCAGGAGATGTGGTGGTATAGGCCACACAATGCCCATGTGCTGGTTCCTTGATGATTCTATGCTCGATTTGTATCTCGCACAAATATTCGCAGCTTTGAGTGAACAACTGGGGGTGGAAATCCTCAGGGATAATACAGAGGAAATATTTCTAGAAACTATGAGAGTCCATCGGAACCAACCCGCTGGAAGGTTCACGAGAATTCCGGAAAACTTCCCGAGGATCAATGAAAAGAGGTTTCAAGGTGAAAGAAATGATATCTCATGCGGCTTCTTGTTTCAAGAGGACATTGTCTATACTCCACTGAATGAGAACAATGAGAACATAGGGTATGATCCAGGCTTTCCAAGTGACCAAATGAATGACCAGGCATAGCTTGACTCACTGGGAGGATAGCTGGCCAACCTAAGTGAAGAGTCGAACCAGTGACTCAAACAAAGTGACAAAGGTAACAATTCTTCTTCACCCAATAATTACTCTGACTACGATATGGTTATTGGGGCTATCCTGGAGAAACTACCACCAGGCCCATCAGAGACGCGTCCAACCGAAGACCATGAGGTCAACCCACAATACCTCTTGACAAATCCTTATGATGCATTTCCAAATGAAGACATGGCAGTGTAGAACAAGGAAGTGGACCCAAGAATTAGGAGCTCATCAAACTCCGGTGTACAATCATCGAAAATCGGTCTCTGGTGAATGGTGTGGCAAGGGACAATGATGAAAAAACATTAATTTTGGAGACAACTAATTAAGATGGGAGGCTAATTAGGTACAACACAGTTAATTGATGTTGTACCAGAGTCAGTACAAGAGAGGATTTCCAAATCTATAACAAGGATTGAGAAAATTTGCAGGAAGCAGAAAGAAGATAGAGCGGCTAGGGAGTTATGCTCTACCTACAATCCTAAGTGATGATGAGGACTCTGAGGAGGATCCTACACTAGAGAAAGAAACTCAAGTGGAGAGAGTGCCTTATCCAATCGAAGTCGAGCCACTCAAAGGCCTTACAATTAAGGAAGTAGTGCAGAGGAGCATGAAAGGGAAAGGGAAAAGGCTAGGAGAGGAACAATTGTGTGTGAAGAAAAATGCTAGAAGATTTGTCGGAAGTAAATACAAGGAAGAAAACTCGGCTCGATGGGACAGAGAGTAGGTGACAGGTGGCTCTAAATGCAGGAAAGATGAAGAACTGACAGAGGAGATGATGTCTATCTGTGAAGTTACTGTTATTCTATCTAATACACCTTCCATTTATGATACTTGTCACAAACAAACTGGTGAGGTGGTGCACGTGACCCAACAACTCACAAATAACCCAACAACTCACATTAAACCCTCTAAAAATAATACGGGCCAACTCTCAACCCAAATGGACACACCCCAAGCCCCAGTGGAACACTACCAAAACACCCCAAACCTTTATACCCAGAAAATTAAACAGAGCCTGAAACACACTATCGTCTCTACAAATAAACATTCCATAAGCCTAACACAAACCTAAGATACCAATACAGCCCAAACCCAAGACAATAGTTCAGAAGCACTTATAATCACGTTAAAGGAGAAAACGACGCCGTCTTGTTCTTTCATCAGCACTAACAATAATGAACTCTCGTCGTAGAACCACAATCATCATCACCAACCATTGAATAACAGCACCACATCCCCCAATTAACACCTACCCTGTCACATTCGCAAGCTTAACCAACCCCACCATCACTGTTAACTCACCACAAGGTGCGCAACCAATAGAGAGCAGTGATATCATGACTGCGGTACACCAGGGGCTTCAAGTTGCAACCTACACTGGTAGAGATAGCTACAAAGTGTGAGGCACATCACCGACCTACAGTTGTGAACGGCATGATAGGGGATGGAGTTGGGAGAATCGGCACCGGAAGCTAACAATCAGGCTCCCGATCTAAGAAGAAATGTGCTCTCATAAGAGTGGAAGTGGATCTGATGACCAAGAAGGTGGTGGGTTTACAGACCGTCCATGGACAACCATCACGAGGAGTAGAAATTTTAGGGATGATTAACGACCATCGGCATCGGTTTCCCCCTGCCAGGTTTGATAGCGGTGGTAGCATCCAACCCGACATCAGAGACGTGAGAAAAAAAATTCAGAGACCCACTACTGGGGATGGTTGAATCAATAATGGAGAAAGGTGAAATCAGAGATATAAAGGAGGATGAGAGAAGAAAACCAGGAAATGAAGGCAATCAAATTCATGATGAATTGGAGGCCCTAGTTCTCAGCGAAGCAATGAGGAAACAGAGTGGAGAAGAACATCATACCGGACTCAAAAGTAGGATGAGAGTGTGGGCCACACCATTCATGCTTGAAATCAACCCCACAACAATGCAAGATTACAAAAGTTGATGACTCTGTACTGGGATCCTATGCTAGTCATTATGAAGAATCAAGCAGGATGTCGGGCTATAACGGGGGTTTAAGATGGGCAACTAGAGCAAGACTCTCTTCGTCAAAATCCACTATAGTAACCAGACTACTCCTGAAGAAGAAGAAGTAGCGTCAAAAAGAGACAAACTTTTGGTTCCCCGGGATGGTTAAGCTAGAACCGGCTGATGCAACAATTACACAAACTAGGGAAGAAATTTTGAGGGGAGACAGAGGTGGAGGAAGCAAAGCAGGCACAAAAATTCACTCACAGCCAAGAAAATGCTCTCAGCTGGGAAATGAAGGAATTCATTACCGTAGCAGGAAGACTGGGTGACATGAGGAAGATGAACTTGAAGGTTGAGCTGGGAGGTATTTCTTTCCACAAAAGATCTAGATACAACGTGGAGGATGAAGGACAGCTTATTCAGGACAGAGAGATATTCAAGAAAATCGATTAAAGCACTGGGATTGAACAAGGAAAGCTGGTAATCGTGGAAGCACATACTCATGAGAAGGTTGCCGTATTAATGAACGCAAGTGAAGGAAATGTTTGTGGTACTTCTATGGTTGGTCCAGAACAACCACTAAGAGTTATGTGAACCTACTCTGTTGGAACTGTAGATGGCAGACACACCCTCTAACAGTAATATCTCTAAACAAAATCTTTCACATTATAAGCCCAATATTATATTTTTGATGGATACTAACTGTAATAGTATTAACTATTAAGATTAGTAAGTGGCTGGATAGCTCTTACTTTACCAAGTGGGAAATAGTGGATGCCATAGGTGCCAGTTGGGGGGGGGGTCTATGTGTAGCCTAGACACTAGAGGTAGTAAAAAGCTGCCACAATTTTGTCATGTCGTATCACCTCTATTACTAGAGATTAATGGAAGCTTGTTTTTTTGTACGGACATCTCGGCAGAAGAAACAGGAACCAAGTATAGGAAGACCTGAACACCGAACTACTGAACAACTCGCTACCACTTCTAGTGATAGGAGACTACAACCAAATCGTGGAGAACAAAGAAAAAATGGGAGGGAATCTCATAACTGATCAACAAATGGCGGCTCCAGTAAAAGTATTACCATTGAACGAGTAACACGAACTACAAAACCAAGGACAGTGGTTCACATGGTCAAATGTTCGAAAAGGGAACCAACTAATCATAGAGAGATTAGACATAGGCTTCGCAAATCGGGCATGGTTCAACCTATTTTCTAAAATACATGCTCATGAATCTACCAATCACCATATCAGATCATGGGCCACTTATCCTAAACCCATGCCACCAAAACACACGACCAAGGAGTCCAACTAAACCAAAGTTTGAGACGTTTTGGATATGAAGGGATGAGGTTAAAAACATCATAAAGAAGCCTGGCAAAGAGCAGATAGTCTCGAAGCCCCGCGAACTCGCAAACACGATGCAGAGGCTGAGTAACTAGAGCATAGAGAATGTAGGCTGTCTAGAAAAGATGATTTAATCAAATGAGAGTGAAATCAACATATTGCAACTGACAACCCAGTTCGAAACTGTGAGTGCAAGTTTGGAAGGGTTGGACAAACTACATGACCTTCTTCCATAGTTTGGGGAAAAAAAGGTAAAGAACTGTATCATACAGATGAAGAATAACACGGGGATCTGGATAACTTATCTGGCACAATTACGAGATATGGTGATAGAACACATATGTGCAGTATTCATTAAGAAATTTGTTATACCACAAGAAGCGTATGGGAGTCGACAATCAATGATGTACTACAACTCATTGAACCGGCATTCAGATTTGAATCGAGGATCAAATTACCAGTAGAGGTGACATTAGAAGAAATCAAAAGGGCGGTCTTCCAGATGGGAAAGTGGAAAGTACCAGGACCGGACGGGGTACCTGCAAGATCCTACCAACATTACTGTAATGAAGTCGGGGATGACCTCACATCTGCAGTACATGGGTTTTTTTACAACAGGAAGGATGCAGAATGAATGGAACACCACCAACATCACACTAATCCCTAAGACAAAGGTACCAACTAAACTTGGTGATCTTAGACCAACTAGACTGTGCAACGTACATATAAAGTCAGCGCTAAAGTACTAGATAATAGATTGAAACAAATAATGGAGTATCTAATCTCGGGGAACCAAGTATGTTTGTGCAAGGGAGATCAATAGTAAAAAAACTCACTAATAGCCCACAAACTCATAAAAATGTTAGGAAACAAAAAATGGAAGGTCGCAATTGCAGCTATGAAGATTGACATGAGTAAAGCATACAATAAGGTCTCCTGGGACTTTCTTTGGAACGCCATGGGATGGATGGGGTTCCTATAAAGTGGATAAACTAGATAATAGTGTGTGTCACTATAGTCACATACTCTATCATATTTAACGAGGAGGCATCGCAACCATTCAAAAACCATACAAGGATTAAGACAAGGATGTCTGTTATCCCCATCCATATATATATATATATATATATCCTATGCCATGAAGTGTTATCATTAATGATAGTCTCGACGCCCTTCCAACAAGTATGCAGAGGAATACAGTGTGGGAGAGGGGTACCCCGGGTTTTAAACCTCATGTTCGCTGATGAATGCATATTATTCTTTGAATTCACAGAAAGGGGGAACAAGGAAATATATTTTAGTGAAGGCATTAAATTATGAAAAAAATAGAAATATATTTGTAAATAAACTATTTACAAACCAAAAATAAATTTGTTAAAAACAAAATAATTAAATATATTACTGATTATTAAATAAATTAAACCCTTACCACTAACTAACAAAATTCATAAAAAGTGGGGGAGCATATTTCATCCCCTATTCTTACGGGTTGTAAGCTTAAAATTTCTTCTTCAATATTTTATTTATGTCACATCAACAACCTCATTATATGGGTTGTCGATAAACTTAGTCTTAATAAGGATGGATCAATGGTAATTTTGGAGTAGGGGCCTTCTAGCGAACAAATATTGCGTCCGACAACAAAAAAATTGACGACATGAATGGCAGAAATACACACACTCGAGTAAAGCTAGTATGCTTCAAGGCATATTAGTTTCAAGAGGGACTGGACAACAATGTAGGTACTTCTCTATGACGAGTCTGCACGCCGGAGAAAAATACACTTTTATTTTACTGATTGTTTCAACTTCTACGACTCAAATCAAGCTGTAGTCATCCGAGCAAGGGTGTTCAGGTTCGGGGGTTCGGATCAAACAGACCAAATTGTGTCAAACAATAGTAGTCAAAATGGACACACTAGTAACACCATTACATAGATACTAGCGGGATGAGAACCGCGTGATGCGCAGTGTTTGCGGTATACGTTTTTATAATACATTTTGTTGATGATTATTTAAACATTGTGTAATATTTATTGTGATGCTCACACATTTATATATTTCACTGATGACTCTCGATATTAATTTATTAAATCGTCTTATGGTACATATTTTTTATGTCAATGGTAGAAATGTCGTTATTCGAACAATTTGATTACTTCTCACATGATTCATTTTAATTATAAGCATGTTATTAACACTTTGGATGCCATCAAGTCACCTTCTAAGCATCATTGTATGTCGTGTAGAAAAATAAACACATACTACATATTTATGTAAAATAAACAAATACGTGGATGTAATGCACAATTTCATACTTCAAAATATACATTATCATCATGATAAGAATAAGAATCACTTGATTTGATAACAACATGCAACAAAAGTCCTTACTACCGGCAACTAAATTCTTATATAATTTTTACTAGGGGTGGTAAATGAGTGAACGGGTCAAATACACGTTGGGTAAAATGAGTAATTAAAAATACGGGTATAACCCATTTTATGATGGGTAAAATGGGTCAGGTCAAAACGGGTCGAGTTGAAATCCGCTCAACCCGCAGGTTGAAAGTCATTCTACTCACGGGTCAAAATGGGTAAACTCGCGGGTTTCAACCCATATATAAACTCATGTGGATTTATGTATCAACACATATGGGTAAAATTTGCGGGTTTCAACCTATATGTTGACCCATATGGGTTTATATACCAACACATATGGGTAAACATGCGGGTTTCAACCCATATATTGACCCACATTGGTTTATATATCAACTCATATGGGTAAACCCGCGGATTTTAACCCAAATGGGTTAACACGCGGTCAACCCACAAACTCAACTCATTCAACCCATATTTTTCAACTACCCATTTGACTCATTACTCATTTAACCCATTACTCATTTAACCCATTACTCATTTTACTCATACCCACCCGGGTTTAACAATAGACAACTCGCTTGACCCGTGGGTTGTGTGTATATTTTGCCACTATCTCAAACTAGAGCATCTCCAATGTAAAAGTGTTGTCTGGAAAAGTAAGATGCACTAGGCGAATTATGGTATGGCTTCACTATGACGTAGCTAAAATACTATTATGTTTAAAAGTTTTTGTCTCCAAGGCAGGCATAGTAAGCTAGCCTACCTTCAATATGATGAGGCACAATAGCTTATTATTATTAAAATATCATAGTATTTTTCATCTACATTAATTAAACTCAAATTTGAATAATAGAGTACGTGAATTCTATTTTTAAAATTTAAAATTGTATAATTATATAAATAATTAAAAAAATACAAGTAATCACAAATTTTATGAATTTTTCTAATGTTAAAAAAATATCATATGTTTATTTATTTAAATCATAAGAATGTAATATAATATAATTGAATTAATACATAAAATAATATAATGTATAGTTGAATAAATTTACTATATGAATATTTGCATAGCAAAATTAAAGTTATATATATTTGAAATAATTAAATGTGAATAAATATATAAATTTGATCATTTTTGGTAAGTTTGGTGATTAGACTAAATGACGGCCTCACTTTCATCCTCTGAATACAAAAAATTCAATTTGAAGGGGTCACTTTGGTTTTTGTTCACATCAGATTGACGCTCTTATTTGACTTCTGCATTGGAGATAATATTTTAGAGCATCTCCAATGGTTGAGGAGTCTCACTACTTTTTAGGTTCCACATGACATATTTTGATTGGAACTTCAATGTGATGTAAGCAAATAAAATTGACTGACGGTGGGTTGACATTTTTTATCTTCAATGATACCATCGCATTTATAACTTCAGTATGACATACACATACATAAAATCCAAACTTTTATAATAATAAATTTTCATAAATTTAACGTGTTCATAAATAAAGTCAATTTTTTTATGTTTACAAAATTTTCATCATGCTCATCTATTTGTACATATATATATATATTTTATCATTATATAATTAGTAATAAATATAATAATTTTAATACTATTTTCTAAATTAGTAAATTAATTTTTATATTACATATAAGCTAATAAATTAAATATAAAATTTAAATTTGAGTAATTGACAATTTAAATTCCTCTAAAAATTTAACTTCTGTTTAATAATTATATAAATAAATATATTTAATTACAATTATGGAATTAATATTGGCATTATTTGTAAATTTTATTGAGTTTTTATCTTTTACATTATTAAAATTCAATATTAAACATTAGAATATATGTTTTTGTATTTTCAACTAATATGATATTATTAAATTGATTTTAATTTTAAATTTAATATCCTAGTTAAACATAGTAAAATGGTTAAAATTAAGAAATATCTAGCAGCATTTAATGCTTTTGGCAACTGAAAGTCTCAGAATGACCTTCTGCACGTACTTGATAGTGTCAATTGATATTTCTTCCACGTATGATTGATGCCTTGAAGTGACTGGCACATTGGAGAAGTATTTTTGGTTTGGGAGTCTGTCAATCCTACATGTTTACTGACTTTCTCAAAACTGACCACTGGGTTGGAGATGCTCTTATGTTGGGAGTAACTTAGTATGACATGACTAGAGAGGCTTACTAATAGAATATTAGATAAGACAAAGTCTTGGGAAATACCGTCTTTTCATATGCTTATGGAAAGACGAGATTTAATTGAAATAATAAAAGGTAAAAGGTCTTAGTTGCAATATTAAAATTTTATTGTGCAACATGTAGTAGTTATAA
>JAULKK010002661.1:0-10534 GCA_032355705.1 Rubia peregrina
TCAATCCTGGCATGAACGTCTCAGACATCCTCATAAGTCATCCCTTAAGCGTCTAATTTCTCGGTTTTAATTACCAGTGTCTTATATAATTTAAACAGTATTGTGAGTCTTGTCAACTTGACAAAAATCATCGTTTACTTATTTCTCATGTTCATGAACCTTGTATGGTTCCATTTGACTTGGTGTATTCTGATGTTCGGGGCCCTTCCCCCATTTCTTCATTTAATGGAAATTGTCATTTTCTTATTTTTGTTGATGACTGTACAAAATTTGTATAGATTTATTTTCTATCTCAAAAATCTCAAGTACGTCATTATTTCTAGATTTTACACAAAAAAATGGTTGAAACATAATTCAGCTATAAAATTAAACATTTTCAATCTGGGGTGGTGAATTTCATTTAGTCTCATCATATCTTCAGTCGCAAAGCATTGCACATCGTGTCCCCGCTCCTCATACCCAGTCTCAAAATGGTTCAGTTATCATACTAATCCTGAAGTGAAGAAATTATATAACGCAAAACACAACTCATACTAATCCAATTTTATAATGCAAAACATAACTCATACTAATCCTGAAGTGGAGAAATTTTCCAGCGGGCGGAGATGACGGGGGAATCGGGGAATATACCAGAGCCAACACATTTGGAAATGGGAAAAATAACGTAAATTCATCCATTAAATTTTTTAATTTTTTTAAAATGGTGCCTTTATCAGACCATTCTCCATTAGTGACTTCATCATATTATGGTGCATTGAATCAGCTGGGTCGATCCAATTAATTTGTATCACGGGTTCAATCCACTTAATTTAAAACATGAATATATTCCTTTCAAACATATCAAAGTTACTTTTATTGCACAAATTGTTTATATGAACGATTAATCTTCATATTTCAGCATATTTCTCAGTTGACTTCTTCACCCATCTAGAACAAAATCAAGTCATTTTTAAAATAAAACTCTTCCAAGAAATTAAGTAGTAATCCCTCTGTCCAATTTCAAGCTGCACACTTTTTTGTCAACTTTCTCAAGCCATATTTGACCATAAATTTTAACCAGTATATAGATACAAATATCATTATGTGGGATATCATTGGATTCCATGCATGATGTATTTTCTAAATATCAAATTTTAATACACCATTATTATACATAAATAAAGTTATCGTTGGTCAAATATGACATGAGAAAGTTGATGAAAAATGTGCACCTTGAATTGAGACAGAGGGAGTAAATCAAATTCAATAAAAATCTAATTTACATAAATATTACACATCTGACACAATTCCACCAAACACCTCATGTGTTTATTATACGCGTACGATGTGTCCTTATACTTTCAGAAACATATTGTTGGCAATATTCCTACCATATAAATATATGACCGCTGTAAGTTTATTTATGTCTGGATTTGCACTGCAGAATCTTGAAATCACAGTAATGAGTTACATGCAAAATTTAAGGATCGTCATTGCAACAGAGAAAGGAATGATTGATGCTTTTAAGTTCAAGTCATCTATCGACAAGTCATTCGCTATAATTCAAAATGCCGTTATGGATTCCACTACACATCCTTAGTATAATGCAATATTGTTGTCAAAAAAAGGTATAATGCACTATTTAATAACATTTTTGGTATTTCTTCTTGATTAACTGAAAGGGATTATGAAATTCATCTTTATTCTAAATATATTTATTTCGTGCTATGATCGCAATTATTCAAAAAAATTTATCAAAAAATTATTAATAATATTTTCATATAAAAAATATAAGGATAGATGAACAAGTTTCATTTGATATGCATCACAATACCAGTTTAACAAGAAGCATACTTCATTCATATAGATTTGGTAGTATTTTTGTTTAAGATAGTATCATTCTTAGATATCATTCATACGTACTAACAAAAGATTCTCCATTAAAACCCTTTTTACCATTCTTTATTTGCTTAAATTTAAGAGTAAATTAGATATGACGACTTTTGAAAAGTCACATCCAAGATCACTAATCACTTATCTAAGAGAAAATGGTAGCAATAAATGGGTTCAATATCACAAACATAAAATTTTAAGGAGGCAAAAGTGATAGTTGGCCAAAAGATGAGAAATAAGTAATTCCAACCCAATTTTAAGTACTATTAATACGTATTTACCGTTAGTAGGAAAAGTCACCCTAAACCCTTGAGGTCTGGCCTCGCGTAGAGAGAAGTAATGTAAAAGAGCAGAAGAAGGTGTGAGGAATTGGTAATTAACCAGTAACTGCACTAAAACAGATCGACTAATAACTTAGCAGGCTTTTATTCTTTTAGAAATATACTAAAAACTATTTATTTAAATAAACACGCAATACAAGATGAAGCTATTAATAGCTGGAGTTAATAGTATATTTACATGTTTTATATTGGATTTAGTAATAACCATAACACATGCGATAATGTTAGCATGCAATAAAAGAATCTCATAACCATATTCACGATGGCTTCAATCATCAAAGAAAATAAAAGTTTAGTTCTTTATAGCAAAACCAAAGAAAATATAAAATAATATATTCTTGAAATTAACCTTTTCCCGCCTAATTTTATAGCTAGCCTAAACTTCAATAATTGAAAAAGAGTTATTAGAAAAGAACATACGGAAATATTTCCAATGAAAATCTTATTCTAACAAAAAAAAGGAAAATCAAAATAAAATTCGGACATGACTGAGATTCAGCCGTGGCGCTTGCAGATTTGAGGTAGCCAATACTTGTCGCACAAGTGTAGGATAGGGCAACTAAAGGCAGTGGAAGAAGCACTTGGAAGTTTTTTTTAAGTCGTTGTGTCTGGCACCACTGTAGATCCAACCCTTTCATTGCACAGCGGTTAAGGATTGTGTTGCACGTTTCAAACGTCATAGTATTAATTTTTTGATTGCCATCGAATGTTTCTGACGTCGGAAACGGAAGAAATCGACGTGCCTAGAAAATACTTCCGGTATTGAAAAATTTTACTCGGACTGGGCATGCGAGCTCATCTAGCTCATCTGGGTATCGATATAATCAATTTTCGATTTTGGAAACAAATTCGGTTCTAGACACCCATTGGCTCTAGAAGAAGTTGCGACTTTAGATTATCGGTCATACTTATGAAGGCTTGCAAGTGGAATTTGATTAGATTGTGTACTTGTTGTGTTCCTTTATCAAATGACTTTTGAGAATAATTTTTGTTCTATATTAATTTATTAATTTACTGAGTTCCGAAATTGGAAAGACAATCAATCTTTTAAATGCTAACATTGTAAGATAACATATGCCATCAAAATAATTGTCGAAAAATATGGATAGCAACAACATAAATGTAATCTTCAATGCATTTCGTGTCCACAATGAGCAACACAGTTTAGTAATTTCTTAAACTAATACAGAAAGAGAAAATGATATTTTAGGTGCCCACTTTTAGGCGAAAGTATATGTTTTGTTCCTCATTTTGTACCTTGTTCTTAAAACGTTCCAAAAATATATTAAAATGTTCTCACTTGGTTCCTTATCAGACATAATACACTTTAATTAAGTTAACGGACCAGTCAAGAGTTACCGATGTTTGAAAATAATAGTTTAACAACTTTTGAAGTTAAATCAATTATCGTTTAGTTTTCTCTTTTTATATATTTTTTTATAGTCTCTCCCACCAAGTTTTGAACACTAGCAATCCAACCATACTCACAATCTTTTCTGCCGTCCATGTTATCTGTGTTCATTGCTTCCCAGTGGTGACACTATCACCACTAGAAAGGTTGACTCAATGTTGACTCACTTAAATCGGCTATTAGTATGTGGGAATCAATAAAGAATATTTTGTAATAATGTGGGAAGGTTTTAGGAATAATTCACTAAAAGAGGAACGAAGCCTGTATATTCACATAAAAGTGGGCACTGAAATTGTCATCTTCTCAATACAGAAATTGTAAGACATGGCTAAATTTAAGACAAAACAAGAAAAACACACTATATTTGAATGTAGACATGAAGTGCATTTGAACTTGAAAAACATACTAAACTTGAATGTATTAGTGTAAACAAAGAAAATGTGACTAAACCTAAATACATAGCAAGCCTTAATGTATTTAAAACTAAACTAAACAAATGTAAATTAACTGTTAGAGTACTTAGGAGATTATTATACCACTAATGTTACTAAAGGTTGGTATGTGGTACCTTAACTTTAACTAGTTTTAAGGGTTTGGTTAAGTTAGAATTCATGAACCTACACTACTAGATAATCTCAGAGGTATGACTAACTAAATCCATATATACTTATATAGTAATTGAAGGTATGTGTAACTAAAGGAACACTTGGCTAAGAAATAAAAACCCTTCCAGTACTCCAAGCCATTGCTTTCTGAACCTTGTTTGTTCGACGGTGGATGAAAGAATATAGACTTCTCCAACAACTTCTATGCTGCAAAGAAAATCAAATTTATACAAAGCACTATATTAACCCCACAACATACTGGATGATATGAATTAAAATAAATAAGAGATAGCCTGTGGAAGGAAATATCTCAATCATCCACTTCACGTTGATAACTTCTTAAGTATTCCAATGGTTGTCATCTCAACCTTTACCGCAGCTTCCAGATAATGATGATTCAACATCAACTGAATGTCTATCGATGAAGCCTACAAACAAAGATTTAATTAGTATAAAATAAAAGGAATAGACAAAAATAACATATCTTTGTATTGTATATCATATTAATAAAATGATTTTTTTATTACTAATCCATAACTACACATTACAAAAACAAAACATATACGAACAAAAAAAATAACTCCATCTATCTTTGTCCTTACAAGTCCAAGCATTTCCATGGCGGCCTGCGAATCGACAAAGTCAATTGTGACCCCAGCTCTTTCGACCACCTTCAACCGCTCTTTCCATGGCTCGATGACTAGGCCTCTGCCGCTCTGAAAAATGAGTGCATCATAAATGAAGATGTTGTAAAATGGGGATTCCAAAGTGACGGTGGAGATGGGACTTCAATATGCGATGGAGATGAGGTGCATGTGGTGGTGTGAGGGTTTGAAAGTAGTTAAGAAATACTGTGGCGGAGTTGTCGATAAAAATACAACGGAGAAGGTGATGAATGTCACCATCTTCTGTTGCTGGTGAATCCCTCACAAAGAATCTGTGATGACGGATGAGGTGAATGATTTTCGGAACATGCAAGAGAATAAGGGTTTTGGAAAATGGGGAGGAGTGTGTCTCTTAAGATTTAAAGGGAGAGAGGAGACAGTTGTTATAATAAATGAAGTCACTTTATTACAAGACGGTTGAACCGCCTTCTAATCTTCCATTATTGCACGTCTTTATGACTGTTCTGATTTCGAAACGAATGTCAATTACATTACAAACTCCGTTACTCACAGTTACAAAATTAATTTCCTATTTAAAGTAAACCCTAGATTTTGAAATAACCTTCTAAC
Organism: Rubia peregrina; assembly: GCA_032355705.1. Taxonomy (NCBI): domain Eukaryota; kingdom Viridiplantae; phylum Streptophyta; class Magnoliopsida; order Gentianales; family Rubiaceae; genus Rubia; species Rubia peregrina. The sequence continues at coordinate 5,465 of JAULKK010002661.1, forward strand.
GAACCTTGCAAGTTTGGAATTGACTATGGTTGATAAAATCTTGCCGGTTTTGGGATGCACAAATTCCCTTAAACTCTTTCAAAATTCCAAGCGACCTTAATCATGGAAAAAATTACGTCAATTAGGATACTAATAACATAACATTCACCTTCGTTGGTCATGGTGGAACTACTAGGAGAAAGAAGCAAACTGAATGGATAAAGAAATCGGCAACAATTTTCCATGCTATGAAGTTCGTGTCTCTTGCAGCCTCCCAAGGTCACACTGCTCTGCTTCAAAATGCCAAGTTACTAGATTTGTATGCTCTTGAACTGAATGACACCACAACGCTAGGGCAAAGTAACATTGCATCACTATTTGAATTCCAAAGTTGTTCAGCCATCCTTATAATCAAGGATGCAGTGCACTATCACAAAATGTGTCAGTTTTATGCCAACATGGTGTTGGTAGATTGAGGGTCATTTTCTACTATGGTTAATAGTAGATAGTTTGATGCTGATCCATGGAAAATCAATGATAGATTGCCCCATACAAGAGCCTTCAGGATTTTTAACTAGTGGTTTATGATGGTCCATTGAACATATATCATCGTTTAAATAGGCCCGTACATGTTAATCCTCCTCTATTTAATCCTACCCATCTAGGATGATTTTACTTTAACATGTATGCATCCGATCGCGACTCCGCTGAGAATTATATGCTAAAGTATTTAAAAATGGAGCAGCGGGTTGTATACGAGATGGTAGCACAGAGTTTGGTGCTGGTATGGGGTCACATTAGTGAGCCCACAGCCACCACTATTATCTTGTTCTACTATTTCATTAGGAAGGTGAATATTAATCTCGGTTATACCATTGTTCAAATCATGTTGGCATCCATTGTGCATTCGAAGAAGAAGGCTATGAAGCTACCTTACAGGTCCCTCATTTGCAAGTACCTGAAGTTGGATAACACGGTGACATTTAGAAGCCATGCAGTGCCTCATAAATTGTATGACCCGGAGTTCTTTGAGAACAAGAATTGGAAACTCGTCGAGGGGATATGGTCGCACAGGATTCACAAAATAAATATCTAAAGAAGGCGCACAGATGAAGGTGGTTCATTTTTCATTAAATCTTTTATCAACATTTTCCACGCATATTACTATTCTAATTTAATGCTCACAATAGTAGGCGAAGATGATGACACTTGTTTCATGGTGGACATGTACAAATAACTGAAAGTGAATGTCAACAAGATCATATCTTTGAGAAAGACGTCTCATGATATCATGAAGATTGCCAAGGCAGCCAGACGTGCGAAAAAATATGGGAAAGAATCACAAGCAGGGACATCCAATTATTAATAATGTCGCCTTGTATGAAATCATTTTTTTAATGTTGACCATATGTTCCATACAATGATATTCGTTGCTCTCAACATCTTCTCTTGTACACAACTTAACTTATGAGTCAGTATTGAATCCATCTCCTACATTTGGTTTAAAGGTTCATTTACCCTTCTTTCCCTATCCCATTTCCAAATTTGAGACGTCTGAGGCAAGTGACCAAATAATTGGAAATTTTAGCTTCCTTATTCAATGACAAGCTTTTTAATCGGTAATAGATTGAAAATACGTCACTTGTTCCAATATCGAAGATGTGTTCGGTCATAGGTGATGTTCACTACTCAATATAAAGATAACCTATTGTAATTCCGATATCTGAACTAATCCTGATCCAAGTTACAAAATCATAAACATGTTGGAGTATAGCATTTCAAAACTCGGCAATCCTTTCGGATTTGAATCTTTGTTGAATGTAATAATTTATTTTTAAAAAACAATTTGTTAGTGCTTTCGAATTGGAAAATTCTTCAGACTTGATCAAATGAGATAGAATATTATAGTTTTGATATCAAAACACTTACTGAAAATATTTATCCCACAAACATATCACCATTTTTGTATCCAAGTTTGATATTGAGAAAAACAATATAATGAGAAGCAAATTGAATTTGCAGAATTGTTTCCAAAACACATACACTATTACAACATTACAAAGATGTTGCTACTTAGGTAGCTAAGATTCGGCAGAATAATCAATATGCTCAAATTTGGCATCCCAATCGACCATTCTTATACAGTGATTTGCAACAGTACAAAGGATTGGACTACCACTATTGACGAGCATTTTATTCGAAAACCCAACCCAGTTCACATGTTCTAGCAACCGTTGTTGACTATCAATGATCTTCAGGGGATTGGTTCCTGAATTATTTAGTTGGATCAAACTATTCCATCATCACCGCATATGTTCACCTTCCAAAAATATTTAAATGCCGCAACGTGTATAAGCTCCTAGATCCCCTAAACTATGAGTTTTTTCTAGCGATTGAAAACTATTGGTTGGACTTTCCTCCCTACGAAAACCCACCTGAAAATAGAAGAAAAAAATACAAAAATAATTTACCAAAAAGTATTGAGGTACTAAATCTAACACATGTAAATTCACCACTCCCTTCCTGTACAATGCTTCCGGATTTTTGACCTCAAAGCATTCGTTCACGAAGTTATCGAATCTGATGCTTAGAATCCATGTAAAAATTGCAATACCTTTCAACGACACTTGTTTATATATGAAGGGGTGTTTGGAAAACTTGTTAAGCCTATGCAACTTCATTATACGAAAACAACACAAGGGACCAACAACCAAACCTATATTTTGCACACATAGGCGAAAAAAATGTTGGGATTAACACCAATAAAAACATACCATAGTTTCTCCCTTCAAAGTTTGAGCAATGAATTGGCCGCAACTCGGCCGAGGATAGAAATAACAATCTCATCCGGTAGCTTTTTTAATGGTATCTCCACAATTAGTTTTGTCGGTGTAAAATTTTGGATGAATATATATGATGGTGAACCGAGTGGGATGATTTGTTTATGAAGTTAGGTTAATTAAAAATGACGGTTGAGAAGAATATATACATATATTAATGAATGGTAATGAAACGCTCCCCTTGGAAACCATTTTTGTGGTTATACGTTAGGTGTTAATGTGCACGTTACCCATTTTCCAAAATTTTGCCACGGGTTATGGGTCCGCAACCTGAATTGGATAGAAGATCCGATGTTGTAAAAGTGGATTAGGACGGTGGTTAAATTTAACCCTCATGTTTCTTAAAAATAGATGACGGTTAAACTACAAACACCGTAAATTGTACATGATAAGACGGTAGTTGAAGTCATACCGCTGTCCAATGGAATTCCATAGCCGCCTAATTTTTTTTATCCTCCCAACCCAAAGTTCCAATATCTGAACATATGAAGGATCACGATTCTGAGCAAGAAATTTGAATACGCCATGCAACTGCTATGTTAATGGCCTAAATTGCACTAGTGCAACTTTCTTCTTGGTTGTGACTGCGACTTAGTCATGGCTCGGTCGCAGTTTTCCAATGATCCTCCATTGGTCGCTAGTATCCTCTTCATTGTTTTCGGGTCAAATTTCTCTGATCAACGATTGGTATTCTGGTCTTCATCTTCAACTCAGTTATTCAATTTTCATTAAATCTTTTGATTTTTCACTTCTTCGCATTAGTTTTGGATTACAAAATTACAACAAATATGAGTCTAAAATAACTCTAAAGTATGCTCCTAATCACTAATTATGCTACACAAAATACAACATATCAAATTCGCCCATGCTTAGACCTTGCTTATCCTCGAGTAAGATAATGAAAACTACTTATGGAAATATAAAAGCACTAAGATATAGGAAAGTACAAAGAAAATATAATCCTAACAGTTACAAAAATGTTTCCAATAAGCTAAACAAAGATATAGATTGAATTGGATCATGCTATCCACAAAACAAGTTCTAATGATCTGCATATTCAATCAAAAATTCAAAATTTCTCCTAAAAAATGTTAGAGAAAAACTATAAATTCTCCTAAACCATCATCTTAACCACTTCGCAACCACAAAATTGGCAAGAGTAGGTTGCATGTGTCGTTTGAAAAGTCTTCAGATGCCTTTTGGATCTTTGTACATCGTTAATGATGGATTTGATACGGTTGTCATTATGCAGGGAACAGGGTGGTACCGTTACCAGAAATATAACCTTTTACCTTAGTTTTAAGGGTTTTTACCTCGGTTATTCAACCCTAGAAAATTCAAGCTAAATACCAAAACAGTCAAAAATATTTTTACCTCGGTTTTTTCCAAAATAACCAAAGTTCATATTCAAAGAAAAGCAGATCCAACACATTGCCAACATTGGTGGTTGAACGGGAAAACATAGTAGAACGATGTGTTTTCAACATCGGTCAGACTGACACCAGAGTTGAGCTTGATCGATGTTGAATACCTATGGAAATGACGTCTGTCACATTTTTCATTATTGTCAAAAGTGGAATTGGGACCATAGCGATAGCTATATCGAAATATTATACTTGATTATCAAAATATATCCCTATCGTAGGAGAGTTTGGTTACCTGCCAGTGACCCAAGGTAAAAGGGGGAAGTAAATAATGTGTTTTCTTGTAATGTGATGGGTACCATGGTGGTCAATTAGAATATAGGTAATTGATTTGGAACTGGTGGCAGTGAATCTGGAGAAGGGGACAATGAAGAAATGAGAGCACAGAGAAGACGGTGGAGAAGGAAGATGAGTTGTACTGAAGAATTGGAAAATGAATAATGATAAGAGATAATATGGAAAATACTTAAATTGAACTGCCTCTTGTTAGCAGTTTAACAGCCTTTATACATGAATTGCTTATAAAAAATCGCCAATAAATTATTCCTATGTATATTTTGAAATTCAAGAGCCACTATATAAGTTTTAAGACTGTTGTATAAACAAAAAAGCTTCCTTGATAAAACACCTCTAACTTATTCCTACACATGTTACTGAATTAGATGCCTATTCTTAATACCGTTTTTACAAATATATACTCCCTCCGTCGCAGCATAATTTGGCACTTTGTTTTTTCAAAGCCAAATTTGAAAAACTTTGACTATAAATATATATTAATCTATATATAATAAATATATCATGTGAGATATTGTTGAATTCATCTTAAC
>JAULKK010002672.1:0-10533 GCA_032355705.1 Rubia peregrina
GGATGCAATGCTATCTCTAGGTAATCTCGTTTGTTTTCCTGTTAAAGTAGATAGGGCTACTCTGAATAAAATGAGACCCCATGTGGCCAAAGTTGGTGTTGAAATAAATATAACTAAACCTTTGCCTGAACGTATTTGGATAAGTTATAGGAAAATAGGCTTATGGTAAAAACTTGAATATGAGGGAGTTTCTTTCTATTGCTTAAATTACCAAAAAAATTGGTCATTTGAAAGATTTCTGTCAAGTTGGTTCATTTAATAAGGCGGTATTCCATGGAGACCAACAAATTTGTGACCGGAACAGAATGATGTTAATCATGATGCCTCAGGATTGACTAACAAAGAAAAAAGATGTTATACATGTGGATACTATTATTACTAATCCTTCTATTGAAAGAGTCTCATTGGATAAGAGAGCCCATATTGAAGGTATTGTCACAAAACAGGTTTGGAAAGAGGAAGGCCTCATTGAAATTTCAACTCAAAATGTGGATGATATATCCCAAACTTTACTAGCAGAGGAAATGGATATCTCAGGTACTCAAATAGCTTTACCTAAAAAAGACAAGGCTAAGACTACTTCTACCATTACTGCCAACTCAACCAATACCACTATTGCTAATCCTACTCAGGTTTTAAGTCAGGTAAATGGAGATAAAGTTTCTATTAAGGATATTACTCATAAGGATCTTATGCCTCAGAACACATTTATTGCCCATACCAGTGGACTTGGCTCCTCTGGTATGCAGATTACTAATGGTTTTATGTGTGGAGAATGTAGAAATCAATTTAGTTGATTCTCACAACAAAACAGAAAAAGATATACTGGTGGAATCACAAGTTGATGAGAGAAATCTCAATACCCCAGAGGTTGAGCTTTCAGATGAACATGAAGAAGAAGTTGAAGTATTATAGGCTCAACAAATTATCCAGGTTGATGTTGGATCTCAGGAAAAGAACTCTCAACCTATGAGTGAGGGTCAGGTGAGTAAAGGCAAGAATTCAGCCCTTAGTAAATCTGAAATAGATGTTATAGACAGAAACTTGATTGATAATATGGATCTTAATCCTAAAATGCAGTGTTCTATAGACAAATCAGGAAAACCAAATGGTGACATTATTTTGGATACTAATATTGTGTCTCAGAATATGTTTGATAGCCTTATTACAAAAGTTGTTGATAATTCTGATCCTTCACAAGCTATGACTGAATCTAAAACTAGAAAACACAGGAAAAAGAAGGATTACACTGAAACTACTAAGAATGTTGTTACTAAATCTCAAATTGATCCTAAAGCATTAGTTTGTATGATTGATTTTAACATATGTGTTTGAAATTATAGGAGAATAAAGAATAACATAACTCAGAATAGGGTTAAGAACATTAAAAGAAAACATAAAATAGGATTTTTTGTGATAATTGAACCATGATTAATTGCAACCAAACTGGTAACATAGCTTTTATTTTAGGACATAGTAACGATTATGCTGATCCCAAGGATAAAATTTGGATTTTTTGGTCGGATGAGTTTTCAGTTTCGATTTTAACGGTGCATGATCAATATGTTTTAGCTGAGTTAAAGCATGTCTCTTTATCATCTTCTTGGAATTCGGCTTTTGTTTATGGTAGACATGATAGAGAAGCAAGGTACCCTTTATGGGATGGTTTGAGTAATCATGTTCAAGGACCTGTAATGATGATAGGAGATTTTAATCCTATCAGAGAATGAAGTGAATATTTAGGACAATCTTCTCCAAATCTTAACTGTATGGTGGATTTCAATGTTATCATAGATCAAAATCATTTATCTGAAATCCCATCTGCGGGGAATCATTTCACTTGGGTTGGGGGTAAGAAATGGTAATGTTTGGGAAAGGTAGGACGGAGGCTTAGCAAATGAATTTTTCTTTCAACTTTTTCCAAATTCCATAATAAGGGTTAAAGCTAGAGCCCACTTAGATCACTCCCCTCTTTTATTGACTCTTGCCAATAAAAACTATAATTCAGGGCCAAAATCTTTCAAGTTTTAAAATTGTTGGCTAACTCATGATGATTTCCTAAATATAGTTAGAGATAACTGGAACACTCAAACTGGATTGAATGGAATGTTAGGATTTTCAGTTAAACTGAGAAGACTAAAAACCAAGCTTAAGGAGTGGAATAAAATAGTTTTTGGCAATGTCCAAGATAGAGTCAAAGAAGCTGAAGATAAAATGCTAGAAAAAAACCAAAATCATTAGCTTAATAACAATGATGTTTCCAGAACTGAACTGAAGCTAAATTAACTTTAGCTTTAAAGAGAGAAGAAATATTCTGGAAACAAAAATCCAGTGTCAAATGGTTAAAACTTGGTGATTCCAACACTAAATACTTCCACTCTGTTGTGAAAGCCAAGCACATTAGATAAACCATTACGGAGATTAGAAATGGACAAGGGAAATGGATTAATAATCCAGTAGATATTGGTAATGAAGTTGTCTCCTTTTTCTCTAATCTTCCGTCCTCTAAGAATACAAATATAGATGGATCTGCTGGAGCATCACTTCTGTAAAATATTTCCAGTTTGATCACTTCTCAAGTTAATGAAGATCTGATGAGACAGATGGATATGGAGAGCCTGAAGAAGGTGTTGTTTGACAAGGATGGGAATGCAGCTCCAGGGCCAGATGGATATTCAGGTACTTTCTTCCATCATTGTTGGGATATAATCAGTGAGGATCTTTTAAATGCTGTCAATGAATTCTTGTCTGGGATTCCTATTCCTAGGGCTATAACATCTTGTTTCATAGTTCTAATTCCTAAAAGACAAGTGAATTCCTCATTTAGTGATTATAGGCCTATAAGCCTCTCTAATTTTCTTAGTAAGATTTTCTCAAAAGTATATGCAGAGAGGCTTAAACCCATAATGCCAAGTATTATCTCATCTGAACAGTCGGCATTTGTTCATGGCAGAGAATTGGCTGAAAAAGTTTTGTTAATGCAGGAAATGGTAAAAAAATTTAAATAACAAAACATGAGGTTTCAACTTAATGTTTAAACTTGACATGATGAAAGCATTTGATAGAGTATCTTGGTCATTTTAAACTATTTGCTGTTAGAACTAGGATTTCATGGAGCCTTTGTCAAAAATATTATGGGTAACATTGCTGCAACTCATTTATCAATTTTAGTGAATGGAAAAACTTTTGGTTACTTCAAGGCTTCTGGAGGAATAAAGCAAGGAGATCCTCTATCTCCTTTCCTCTTTATTCTTATGACAGAAGCTTTTACAAGAAAGTTTAAACTTCTCTTTTCACAAGATAAAATTGGATATTACCAGTTGCCACATTCGGTGAGTAAAATCACACACCTTAGCTTTGCTGATGACACCATGCTATTCCTAAAAGCCAATAAATCTAGTTTGAGAAGCATGAAAAAATTTCTTCAAACCTTTGAATTAGCAACTGAACAGAAAATAAACTTTCAAAAATCATATTTTTGTCTGTCTAAGTTTTCTCCACCTTCTTATAGGAATATGATCTCTAATACAACTGAAATAACTCAAGGATCTTTTCCATTCCAATACCTAGGTTGTCCAATTTACATTGGAAGGACTAAACATTGCTATTTTCAAAGTATTTTTGAAAAAATAACAGCTAGGTTATTGATATGGAAAAATAGATGGCTAAGCCAAGCAGGGAGGTTAATTCTCATAAAATATGTACTGTCATCTATCCCTTTACATATCTTAGTTGTCATTAAGCCAACAGTGGGGGTAATAAACAAATTGCATGTTCTATTTGGTAAGTTCTTGTGGGGAACCTCTGATTTTGGACAAAAAAGGTTTGGAAATTGTGGAGTAATTTGAGTTTCCCACTTATGGAAAATGGATTAGGGGTTAAAGACTTACACATTTCCATCAAAAGTTTTTTGGTAAAACTGTGGTGGAAGTTGCAAGTAGGTAATTCTCTACGGTCAGATTTTATGTAGAACTTACCTAATTATTTAAAGTGCTCAAAGACCTGGTACAAGATCAAGGAAATTTCTGAAATTGCTTCTCAGAATACATTTGTTCAGGCAGGGGGAAGGTAAAATTTCATTTTGGCATTCCAACTGGCTTAAAAATTCTACATTATATGATGATATTGAGTTGCCTTTTCCCGAGCTTACTGTTTCTGAGTTCTTCTACAACCAAGAGTTTTATTGCCAACAATTTGAACATGGTTTTGAACCTCAGATTCAAACTGAGATTAGGAAGAATTTTCCCATATTTGAATCATATGCCGATAGACTTATATGGAAACCTGAGCCTGATGGCTATTGTTCAATTATATATGCATATGATCTACTTAGACCAAAAAAGTTAGAAGTTGAATCTTTTTTTTTCAAACATATATTGTCTAAGTATTTACCTAAGAAAATCAGTGTTTTTACATGGAGACTCTTGAATAGACTACTTGCATTGCAAGATATTCTAGAAGATTTTAACTTCCATCTACCATCAAGATGTCCTTTTTGTAAAAACCATGGAGATGATCTGCATAACTGTTTTTATGATTGTGATCTCATACAAACTTTCTGGTTTCAACTGAATCTGTTCTTTGATGGGGAAAACTTGACTTTTGGAACCTCATGGGGTCGCTTTTTTTCTCCTATTGGAACTTGAAACTGAAATCTAATCTACAGTCATTATGTGTCAGACTTCTTCCTTCAATAACTGTATGGTTCATTTGGTTTGAGAGAAATAAGACAATTTCTGAAGATCATAATCCTAATCCTCAAACTATTTTCAAGATTGTTACTGATTGTTTCAAATCAATAATGAAAGTGCATAAACTTGAATGGAAAAGGTCTAAAAGAGACAATCTTACTCCTCAGTTATTATTAGTGGCATCTGTGTCTTCTAAGTTGTAGGTTCAAAGATCTAACCAAGTAGCTAGGAAGTTACCACACTGCCCTGTTAAATTGAATTCAAATGGATTATCATTGAGGACAGGTTCAGCTGGGGCGGGTTTTGTTTTGAGGGATCAGCAAGGGGAAGTCCTGTCTGCAAGAACTTCATATCTAGGCAAAATGGATAGTCTTGAAGCTGAAATAAGCGAGATTAATTTTGGAATGGAATCAGCTTTCTTTGACGGTTATTCTGAAGTTCAGGTAGAAGTTGATTCTCCGATTCTTCTAAAGATGGTTAAAAAGAGATAAAGGTACCACGGAGGTTAGAGCATCTGCTCAGAGCTACATGGAGTATTTCTGGTGAGTTATCTTTTTTCCTTTGCTTATATTTTTAGAGAATCAAATGCAGTGGCAGATGGACTGGCCAAATTAGCAAGTACAACTCAGAATTCTTATGATTATACTTACCAAAATCTTTCTAGAGATTTAAAAGGACTTGTGTTTTTAGATTCTAGGGAGTTTCCATATGTGAGAATTCTGTGAACATTTTCCGAAAAGATATACTGTTGATATCCTTTTAATGCAGTTTGAAGGCCACTGGGATCAAACAGTGGTAGAACCCGAAGGAACAGACTGTAAGCAGAGCAACAATAAGATGCTGTATTTAATAACTGTTTTTATGCTTTCAATCAGAACAAGACCTGGAGCTGATGTGCTTTGAGTTTGAATTAAATCTGATCCTTTTTGGAGCAGCAAGGAATTTGCAATACTAAACTGCAATAGCTATAAATTTTGCTAGCTTAATTGTTCAATCCCCTTCTTGTGGCGAATTTGTGTTTCAATTTTTGATCACTTACACGCTCCTTGAAGTGATCCTTCTGGCAGCTAAGTTGCGTTTCGATTTACAATCGCTAATTTGCTTCCAGAAGTAGATTAGGATTGAATTTATTAGTTAGCCTTTCTAGCTCATAGTGAAAGAGTTGTAACAATACAAAGTGTAATCTATACTTGTGGATTTTATGGGCCAAAAAAATGAGAGGAGATACTTTCTTTAAAAAATCATATTTAAAAAATATTTATTACGATAAATTGAATAATATCATATACGATAATATTATTGTTTATATATATATATATATAAATACGGTGTTAAACTTTATTAAGGAATAGTGTTATAGCAAATTCATATGTTACGATAAGGAGAACTATGTTATTGCCTTATGATATTGACGAATGAGGTTCTTCATGAAAATGACTCAAAGCTGCCTCGATTGCTCACTAGCCACGTGCACGTCACTAGCTACCTTACTTCTTTGACAGCAATTGTTATAAATTTTCAATGAAATATATACCAATACAATCCTAAATACTTGAATATTACTAATATAAGTCTCAGATAATTTTTAGTGTAAAAAAATTCTAACTAGTTAACATAAATGCCAATATAACCTTAATACACTATTTCTGGCGTTGACTACACATGAAATAACTAAAATGCCCTTTAGCCAAAACCCAAAAGTGTGTGGACAAATTTGCTCTCAAGCCGACACCACCACCACCACAAGCTTACCGCTTCCTTGCCACCACCACCACTGCCACCACTACACCGTCGTAGAACCACCCGCGCCCTCTCCTACCATCGATTAATCCTCTTCTTCAACCCTAAACTCTTCAAATACGCGCCTAAACATGATGATCGATTACACATCCGAATCATCCTTTGGATCCCCACAATCATCGTCCTCCTCATCATGGGATGATTTCCTTATCCCCTTCGACTTCACTCTCCCCAACAACACCCAAGAAATGCAGCGGCAAACAACGTCGGTGAAGGAGGATGAGGTGACTGCCACTTCCGAGGTGAAGAAGGAGTTGAAGAAGCAGGGGAGTTTTAGAGGAGTGCAGCGGCGGTCGTGGGGAAATATGCCGCCGAGATTTTCAATTCGACCTGGAACGGGATCCGAGTCTGGCCGAGGACGTTCGATACTGCTAAGGAGGCAACACTGCCTTATAACCAAGAGTAATTATTGATGCAGGGAACCATGGAGGTGATGAACTTTCCCGTGGATGTCGTCTGGGAATCACTCCAGACGATGAAATGCGGGTCAGTTTAACCTAATACTACGTCTCAGAGGGACTGGTGAAGAGCGCGACCAACGTCTATCACAAAAAATCGATGGTGCTCGGGACGCTGGTCGGGAAGTTCATGAAATTCGGCAAGTTTCATCTCATGATCTAGTGTCGGTGAAGTCGACAGAGAAGAAAGGGGGAAGAAGAAAGGGGAGAAATGGAGAAAACTATGATCGGTGAAAGAATGGGGAGAAAGAGGGGAAATGGAGAAAATAGGGCATCAACGCCATTTACAAAAAAAATCAATATTTTATAGGGGTCAAATAGTAATTTCACTTAATTCCGGCTAAAATTGATCGGACAGGGTAGTTTTGCACTTATGTCAACTAGGTAGGTTATACTATTATCACTTTCAAATTCTGAAAGGTTATATTGGCACTTACGTGAAATAGATAGGGTTATAGAGACTTTTCTCATTCATTTATTACGCGTTCAAGAGTAGTGCTTTTTTTCCCCATTACATCCACCGCTACTACACTTCCTTGTAGTGAATTGCACTTATTTATGTGATTATTGAGTTTCCTAAAACGTAACTAGTCTAATTTATTTTATTTTAAAAAAAACTACCACACTTCATTCCTGGTGTCTCACACAAAGGGGTGAGACTTCCACATGACTCACATAAAGTGTAGCTCCTACACCTAACACAATGTATACGAAAAGTTGAAACCATAATAATGCAACTCCTGGGAGAAGGGGATTCGAACTTGGGTTGCACCTGACCTGAGGCATTATTCAGACCACTTGGGTCCAAGTGGTATGATTTATTGTAATTGCACTCTATTCCTAGTAGATTACCTCAGACCCGTCCTACTAAAACAGATGCAGGAATGAATCTCTACTAAAATTCACCCCATGCCTTCCACGTCCATAAGGTTACAATGGAGGGCATTTGGGCAAATTTTGATGCTAAATCTGGGGGTGGGAAAAAAATCGAAAATTGAAAAACGAATTATCCAAATTCGAATATCTCGAACCGAATTTAATATGCGGTTTTCAAATATCTGAATTGAATAAATCGAATTTTGAATATGGTTTTTTGATCGGTTTTGGATATTAAAACTCAAACTGAAACCCGAATCGAATACTGAATGGTAAATAAATAAATAAATATAAAAATTAAATTTAAAACCAAAAAATTAAATTTATAAATAAATTTAAGTTGGAGGACCAATCTTTATATTTAGAAAATTATCCCAAACTCTAAAGCCTAAGTAATTTTTGGGTAGTAAGTAAATAACATAAGTTACCCTAAGTAAATTTATGGAGCGCTTGAAAGTTTGAAGAATGTGAAGGTTTTGAAGATGAGCATTAAAACAAATTATTTTTTTAAATATTAAATGTAATGCTAAAATTGTTATGATTGAATTTATATTATACTTGTTTTTTTTATTTTGAAAACTTGACTTTGATGATGTAGAAATTAGATTACATATTTTATTTGATTTTAAATTAAATTATTGGATTTTAGAAATTATTTAAAAAAATTTACAGTCAATTCGATTTATTCGGGTTGAATTCCGTTTGAAACCGAAACCGAATTCAGTTAGGATAATTCGGGTTATTCGGGTCGGATTCAGTTTTGCACTTTTTAGGAGCAAAACTAAATAACCCGAACCGAATAAATAAAAAAAAACCAGTTAAACCGAACCGACGTCCAATTACAGTCAATTCGGTTTATTTGGGATGAATTCAGTTTGAAACTGAAACCGATTTCTGAATTCGGTTCGAATAATTTGGGTTATTCGAATTATTCGGGTTGGATTTAGTTTTGCATTTATTAGGAGCAAAACTAAATAACCCGAACCAAATAAATAAAAAATTAATTAAACCAAACCGACAACCACCAAAAGCTAAATCCCTTATTTTAACCGGTACACAGCTGGAACATAATATTGACATTTTAGGCTCATTTTGTCTTTAGTCTTAATCTGTAAAGCCGATTGACAAGTCAACCAACCTATACGACAAAAGGCAAAGAAGAATAAACGGTGTTAAATAATTTGAAGTTGACATTGGCCTTGTTGGTAGCTTTGAACCATTCTGAATAAAACTTAATTAGAACCCTTCTTTTCTTCCTAGACTTTCAAAGTTTTTCCCATCACCATATAATAAAAATTATTTATTTTACATGGTTTGGTGTGATGGTACTGTCAACCTATAATATTAAAGTTATTTTAACTAACCTAAATCCAAATTATATAAAAATAAGATAATAATATTAAAATATATTATTAATTTTAATTAATTACTATTATAATCAATCATAACTTATAATAATATATAACTTCTAAAGATATATTAAAAAATTTAAATATCTCATTGTACTATATATGTGTGTGAACATCCCTTAATGTGAGAACACTGAGAAAAAAAATCTAAACCACTTGATTCGGTGGTTAAGATTTCCTCATTGTTGCTTTATTTATATTCGTGTGTCCCGCCGGTGGAGTTGAGCAACATCGCCAAAGATTCCATATAAATATATGTGCGTGAGAGAGAACACTCATTTATACGTGGAAAACATCTAAACCACTTGATTCGATGGTTAAGATTGCCTCATCGTTGCTTTATTTATTTTCGTGTGTCCCGCCAGTGGAGTTGAGGAACAACGCCAAAGATTCCAAACATGCCAAGTTTCCAACTACACCTTCTATTCGTTGGACCAAAAATGCGATATCGCTAGCCCGCATATACCTTCTATTCATATCATGCCTATTGGAGCTGTAGTTCCCCCTCCGCTATCCCAAACAACCCTAACATCAATTTTCCAACTTCAATCCCTTCGGTTCATTTTAGATTAAATTATTTTTTTGTCTCTTACATATCATCTTTTGATCATCGAGACCTTTCAGTATCCCACAAATTCAAAAATAATTTGTTCGATCCCTAAAACCAGATTTCGGGTGGGTTTCAAGTAAACCGGCATTATTTTCTGGATTGAATTGTTTTTTGGTCCCTAACATATAATCTTATACAATTTTTTGGTCCGCGAGACCAAAACCGCATCCTTTTGGGACCCAATAAATACAATATGATTTATTTTCCGATAAAGTCAGGGGGTATCTTTGTAATTTTACGAATTAAAAATGTTTTCAAATAAAAATTCCTAATTTATATTTCTTTTCCATTTATATTTTTTCTATATCCATTTCTATTTCTTTTCCAATCCATTTGTCACATACACAGACACACACAACACACAACACACAACACACAAACACACACACATAGAGACACAGAGACAGTTTTCAAGAGACAAACTCAATAATAAAATATTCAGATTTTTTTGATAAAAATATGTATATATTATATATGATAAAGTCAAACAATAAATATCTCATTGTACTATATCTATCTATCTACCTGTCTATCTATATATGAATATATATATATATATATATATATATATATATATATATTGTTTGCTTCATAATGTTTGGTGTGGTCACTATAAGGTTAATGTAACATTGTTAAAAAAAAGAGAGGTTTAATGTAACACTTTACTTGCAACACTTATTAAAAATGTT
>JAULKK010002682.1:0-10533 GCA_032355705.1 Rubia peregrina
ATAGGTTTTAGAAGTTTGGATCTGAAGAGGCTCTGATACCTGATTCTAATTTATCTAATATTCTATTAGTGTTCAAATCTGTAAATGTAGGAAATTGAACCAACACTTCAATGAGCTGATAGATAATATTTATAATAATTTAAAAATTGGAAGAATGTTTAGTTATCTCTAGAGGAAGAATAGTATTAATAAACCATGTCCTCCCTGCTATACCATGACATGTTTTGACTATAACAGCCCCTACAAAGGACACTGTTAGGAGGATTAAATCCGTGTGCACAGATTTCCTATGGGGTAAATCTGAAAATGGCAAAAATAGACATTAGGTAAGTTGGGATAAAATTCGCCACCCAACATCTGAAAATGGACTTGGAATAAGGAAAATCCAAACCATTATAAATGCTTTTTCCATCAAAATATAGTGGAAAATGCAATTAGGTCAATCAACTTGGACCAAGTTCATATGGCCAATTCCCAACTATATTTGGACCTCTGAATCATGGAGTAGATATGTGGAAATCAACTCTATAGATGAAACTTGGTCACATGTGATCATAGGGCAGGGAACATCGAATTTTTGGACTACCAATTGGGTAGGTTCAAGACCTTTGATTAATTTATTTCAGGATCAAGAACCACTTGAACCTACATGTATGTGATTTTTAGAATGGTAAAGAGCAATGGCTGATGAACTTCAACCTCATCTTCCTCCATGCATCTTAACTGCCATATTCATGAATAGCTTCATGATGTGAAAAGGTAATGAATCAGGTGCTTCGTCTATTAAGTCTGTTTATCTTATTCAAAGGTTCAAAATATTAGTTCAACCTTCTCTGCTTATAGTCTGGAATTAATCAGATAATTCTCAAGAAAATTAGTTTCTTTATGTGGAAACTTTTAAATAGCTGCCTACCTTTCGATAATGTTTTGAAAACCATTGGAATCAATCTGCCATATAAATGTTACCTCCTTCGCATTTTCCCTTTAATCTTATAAAGGCATTAATTCACTATCCCTATACTTGTAAATGCCTTCTGAATTGTTACTCTATATTAGTTTTGATCCTACTTGTGGTATCTATGAATTACCCCATCCATTTGAATGGGTGTTTAATCATTAAAAAAATGAATGTAAGTAATATACTCACTCTAATTATTTTTATTTAGCATATACTTAAATTTATAGTGAGTAAAATATGAGATGAAATTGAATTTAGAAAGAAAAAATAGAATAAATGAATCAAATAGAATGAATCTTGTAAAAAAAAATAAAGTGTGTTATTAATTTTTTTTTAAAAATGTGCCAATTAGTTGCTGTGAACAGAGAGAATAGTCCCTATCAATTGTACTCCCTTTGTTCTAGAAAAAAATGACACAATTTCTTTTTTCGTCTGTTTCAATAAAAATTGTATGAATTGAAAATTATCCAAAATTACAAAGAATATTTTTGTCAAATTCCCACAATGTTCTTTTTTTTTACTTTAACATCTCTTAGACTAAATTTACTATTTTTCCAAAATATTCATATTTTTACAATTATTATCCGTCAATCAGGACACATAAAATAGTGAGTTAAAAGCAATTTCGTCATTTCTACTGGGACCAGAATATTTTATATATTGAAAAGTGATTTGTATGAATTTTTTTTGTTCTGTTTGTCTACTAATTAATGAAATAATCGGTTGGAGACATAGAACAATTTGTTAGTAAATATGATTAATATGATTGATACCAATTAATTTAGTCAATATTGCATTATAGGATGTAAAATACTTTCCGTACTTATACCCTATACAAATTGTCTATTAGTACAGAATAAATGATGAAGATCCTCGGGGACTCATTTACCTAATTCTTACCAAATTACATGGTATCAGTGCCATAGGAAAACTTACCTTTTTCATTTTTTTTCTCGTTCCTGCGATGGGCTCCTCCTCCGGCGAAACCAAATCTTCTAACAATGACACCAATCACTCATCCACCACCCCAACCACCACAATACCACATGTACAACTGATAACCTCGAGTTTTCACTCGGCTCAATTAGTTACAACATTTGTATTCAAATACCACTTATTTTGGATCTTGACAAGGTTGAGTATAATACCTGGGCCAAGCTCTTTTGAATCATAGCTCGCGCGCACAATGTCTTGGATGACATCGCTGGCTCTTCTTATCTTGAAGTTGTCTCTGAAGCCAAATGGAAGCAACTGGATGCCATTGTTCTCAGATGGATCTATGGTACCATTAGTGACGACCTTCTTCCCACCTTGATTCAAGTTGGTTTGATCGCTTGTAAGGCCTGGCTCCGCGTCAAAGGCATTTTCCACGACAATCACATTGCTCGGGCCGCAAACCTTGAAAGTTGGTTCAAAAATAATTGCCAAGAATCTTTTCCCTCTCTTTCTGCCTACTGTCAGCATCTCAAGTCCCTGGCAGATCAACTTGGAGACGTTGATAGTTCGGTTGGTGACCAATGACTCATCCTCCAATTAATCATCTGACTTTCTACTGCCTACGACACTGTCGGCAGTATCATTAGTCAAATGATATTGCTGCCCTCATTTTTAGTGGCTCGAATAATGCTCACCCGTAATAAATCCCACTGGAATCTCTCAACGGACAGTGGGCATGATCTCCTCACCAACTTTAGGCCAAGGACGGCTCCACCCACCACCGACCAGGGCCACCAGCGGCATGGTGGTCGCTATCGTGGCATTGGAAGACGGGGGCTCTCCAACGGTGGTCACGGTCGCAAACAACAATAGTTTTCCGGTCTCCAAGCCAACTGGAAAAATGCCGCCAGTCCTTTGTCGTGATACTCTTTGGAGGGGTCACCCTACTGGCCTGTGGCATGGGCTCCTCCTTCATGTTCGTTCCCAACTGCTCCAGCACAAAGAAGTAAAATTGCATCCTTCAACCGTGATCAACAAAGTCACTGTCAAGTGATGTTGGCCAATAATTCAGGCCACCTTAGGCAAATGGGCTCCATCTTAGGCCCTAGCTCATGTACAAATTTATATGGGAAACATTACTCAGCTTCAACCCATCAGTAACCAACCTAAGCCCGACAGTTCTCGGCTGATTTACCTTATCTTTCAGCACTATGTCGCTCCAACAACCCTCTGAAAATTGGTACATGGACACCGGGGCTTCCTCCCACATGCACGCAAACTCAGGTAACCTCCGTGCCTATTTTAGTTTGAGCACTTTATCACCTATTTATGCTGGTAATGGAAGTACTATTCCAGTTGTTGGTAAAGGTTCTGCTCCCTAAACACATCTCCGCATTTTCATCTCAAAAATGTTTCACACTCCCAATATAATAAAAAAAAGTGGCCTCTATTAGAAAATTTACTATTGATAAAAATGTTAGTGTGAAATTTGACCCTACTGATTTCTCTATAAATTACCTCACTTCTTGGATAGTCAAAACGAGATGTAATAGTCTCGAGGATTTATATTCGGTCACTAGCCCATGGGCCCCCGCTTTGTTGCTTCCAAACCTCATCCTGGCACTCTTGTCTAAGTCAACCTAGAGATCATATCTTGGTTTTTCTCAAAATTCGAGATTCTATTTTTAATAAAGCCGTATGTTCGGCCATTTTCTCATCTTGCCAGATTGGTAAACACGGTCGTCTTCCTTTTTCAAATTCTCAAACTGTTACTTTTAAACCTTTTGATATTGTTCATGGTGACATATAGACTTCTCCTGTTTCTAGAATCAATTGTTTTAAACATTATCTATTGTTGTTGGATGAATTTTCAAATTTTATTTGGATTTATCCTTTCAAACACAAATTTGATGCATACTACAAATCGGTGCACTTTCATGCCATGGTTAAAACATAATTTCATATTAATATCAAAACTTTTCAATGTGACATGGGTGGTGAATTTGTGAACGAATCTTTTCATACTTTTTGTGAGTTAAATGACATATTGATGCATTTTGCTTACCCACAAACTTCTCCTCGGAATGTAAAAGCAGAGAGACCACTCCAAACACTTAATGACTTTGCCCACACTTTTCTCACACATCCCTCCATACCACATCGCTTCAGGGTTGCAGCACTTCATACAGCCACATATGTCCATAACATCTTGCCTTCCAAAGGCACACAAAATCACACCCTAGCCTACATCATATACCAGCGTGACCCACATCTATCTTTGCACTTTTGGCTGCATGTGTTACCCCAACACCTCTACCACCGATCCTCACAAATTAGCTCCCTGATCTTCAGATCATAGGGGCTATCGATGCTTGGTTCTTGGCTCACATCGAGTTATCATTTCCAACATGTCATGTTCGATGAGATGACATTCCCTTCACCAAGCCATGCGATTTCAGCTTCACGATTGAGTCTATTATCTCATTCTCTGATCCTTCACTTCTGATCTGTTACCTATCCTCCTTGACATTTTCCACCAAATACTTCCACCCACTACCAAAACACGAAAAGTTTATTTGCCACCACTAGTTCCATCCTCCCCACCACATCATCTAATATCTCCAGTCCCATTACCACCTCCTCGTCATTCCATGACCACTAGTCTCCCGGCCGGGATATATAAACCTAATCTCATATACAAAATTTTGTCATTCTTCTCCTCTACATCCCCTCTCCTGACCTCCCTGATACATGCCTTGCAGGACCCGAGCTAGCAAGCCGTTATGAAATATGAATTTAGTGCTCTTAATTTAAAAAATGGTACTTAGAACTTGGTTCCAATGTCGTCTGGTGCTAATTTTATTCGTTGCATGTGCCTGTTTAAACATAAGTACATGTGTGACGGTATGTTAGAGAAACATAAGGCACGTCTGGTTGTTAATGGAAAGTCTCAACAAGTGGGTGTCGATTGTGATAAGACTTTCATCCCTGTTGTGAAACCAACCACTATTTGTCTGATTCTCACCATAACTTTGTCCCGAGCTTGGCCCATCCACCAGTTTGACATCAAGAATTCTTTCTTGTAGGTAACTTGGAGGAAACTGTGTACATGCATCAGCCACCCATTTTCGCTGACAGACGACGCCCCCGATCATGCGTGCCTCTTGCACAAATCTCTAATGGATTTAAACAAGCTCCCCTTGCTTGGTACCATCGGTTTTCCACCTACCTTCACCGGATTGGGTTCCAAAGCAGTCACACTAATCATTTCATGTTCATATATAACTCTAAGGGTAAGAATGCCTATTTGTTTTTATATGTGGATGACATCATTCTTGCGGCCTTCTCCACATCTCTTTTTCATTGGCTCACCTCTATTCTCGGCCAGGATTTTGCCATAACAGATCTTGGCCCTCTTAGCTACTTCCTTGGCATCTCTTACACGGAATCGGTCGGGTTTATTTCTTTCGCAACAAAAGTAAGCTCGAGAAATCATTGATCGTGCCAAAAAATGACTACATGTAAACCTGCCTTCACAACCGTGGATACCAAATCCAAGCTGGCGGTTGGAGTTGGCCTACCACTGGTTGATCCATCTGTTTACCAAAGCCTCACCATTGCTCTGCAGTATCTCACTTTTACGAGGCCAGACATTGCCTACGTTGAGCAACAAGTTTGTCTCTTCATGCATGATCCGAGATAGCCCCACTTCCAGGCACTTGAGAGGATTATTAGATATGTCCAAGGCATCACTAACCTTGGCCTCCAGCTCCATCCGTCGTCAACCTCAGCCTTCACAGCATACTCTGACGCCGATCGGGCCGGGTGCCCTGATACCCGTCATTTCACTTCTGGGTAGTGTGTATATTTTGGCAACAATTTGATATCTTGGTTGTCCAAGTGTCAACATTCCATCTTCCGCTCCATCGCAAAGGCCGAATATAGAGATGTCACAAATGCAATGGTCGAAACATGCTGGTTGCAGAATCTTCTTTGTGAGCTTTATGTCCCACTCCAGCGAGCTACTCTTGTCCACTGCGACAAATCTATGCATTTATCTCTCGTCAAATCTAGTGCATCATCTGCACACCAAACACGTTAAGATTGACTTGCCCTTTGTTCGCGAAAAGGTAACTCTTGGTCAGGTTTGAGTACTCCACATCTTGCCTGCTTATTAGTATGCTGACATTTTCACTAAGGGGTTCCCATCACCCGTGTTCTTGGATTTTTGGTCTAGTCTTTGCATCCGCCTAGCTCCCACTTCGACTACGGGGTTGTGTTAGTAAATATGATTGATATTATTGATACAAATTGATTTAGTCAATATTGTATTTTAGGATGTAAAACACTTTCCATACTTATACCTTGTACGAATCGTCTATTAATACGTAATAAATGATAAAGATCCTCAGACACTCATTTACCTAATTCTTACCAAATTACACAATTATCATACTCTTAGCACTTCATATATTATATGTTTTTCTTTTGGTGGGTCTCCTAACAGGCGGCCCGTCCATAAGAATATGGACAGACCGGTCATTTTGTACCTTATACACTGCATTTATTAAATTACATAGTAAATTTTTTAAAATTTGATTTTTTTATATTATATATTTTCACATCCAAATACACATTATTACTTGTTTTAACTTTAGAATACAATATTTAAATTTTATTTAAAAATACAACATTTAAGATAAAATTCATTAAGGACGGTTCATAAACTTATAGAAATGCCGCTTTGAAACTTTCTCTTTTCTTGAGAAACCACCAGAAAAAATCAAGTCCCCAAACCTTATAGAAACAAAATGACAGAGGTAACTATAAGTTCACAATTACAGGAGATTGGTTTTACAAAGACTACGTGAGCATGACTTAATTATAATATGTTAAACAACAATTTTAGTTTTGTAATATAAAACTAATCAATATGCATCATACCCATAAAAATTGCAATATAGTATAAAAATTGGGGTTTAATATTATTAATTGACCATTAATTTAGGTGTTACTATATTACGTTATGTATATTATTACCACATGCATTAATACGTGTATATATATATGTGTATAATATTTTATTAAATTAAAATTAAAAATCTAAATCTAAATTATTTTCTTCTTCCTGGCACTCATCGTCGGCCACCGCAACCGTCGCTGACAGACGCTGCTGAAAAATTCCTTTCTTCTTCCTTCCCACCACTCTCCCATCATCATACCACTCTGCCACCACCGTCCGAAAACCCAACCACTCCCCTATTGAAGTCGGGCTCCTGCTAGTATTAACCCTTCTGCCTCGTTTTTCCAGCGATGCAAACCCCTTCCGCCGGCAATTTGAAACGAGAGCCACAAAACCAGGAAATGCGAGCTGGCGAAACGAGAGCGGGAACCGGCCAGGGGCAACGAGAGCGGGAACCGGGAAGGGCTACGAGAGTCGGGGTAGAAGGGAGAACCGGTGGAGGGGAAAGGGAAAACCGAAGAAGGAGAGCTGGCCGGAGCTGGGAAAAAGAGAATGGTGGGGAAATCGAGAACGGAGAAGGAGAACGATGGGGAAAACGAGAACGGAGAAGGAGAATCTCGGAGAAAACGAGAACAACGAGGATAGCGAGTCTCTCCGGAGAAGACACCGGAGGAACCCCTGCACCCACCTACCTCCGCCGCTGGCAAACAGCTCCGGCGGCAGCGGCGATCCTCCCTCCGCCCTGTTTTGCATGCAATAATAGGTTTTATATTAATTATTAATTAATCATGTTTTTAATTAATTATTACTTAATGTTAATTATTTCCTTTTTATTCTTTAAATTAAATTTAAAATACTTATAGTATTTCAGTTGTATAAATACAAATCGTAATTTAATAAAATACAGGGGTAATATAACAATTCATTTTATTTATGAGGACCCCACCAGTCAATCATGCATCTCAACGTGTTTCATGTTTGTGCTCCATTATTTGACAGCTGCAGACCCCAAACAAACAAATCAGTGAAATACATGTGATACAACGGCATTATTTGATTGCTGCAGACCCCAAACGAACAAATCAGTGAGATGCATGTGATACAACGGTACTGTAGAACTCAATTTTATTTTCACAGCAACACTAATTTTCTTTTGGTAGAGACATAATTTTTGTAACATTTAATGAAGTGCCACAACTGTTACCACACTCACTGCAAAAAAAAATTGTACGCTTTTTTGGAGCATTCATGACATTCAAACGTGTGGCTAAAATTATTAGTGACACTTTGTGAAGTGAATCTATTAAGTATATCACTAAAATATTGTGACACGTTGAAGCATCATTACATTTTTTGTGATGCTCAAAGATGCAGTTTAATTTAGAAGTGTCCTGAATTTTGTGACATGGATTGATGTAGTACTTACGTTAAGTGACATGTATAGATGTCACAAATATTTTAATGACCCCTGAAGTTGGAGCAAATATTGTGACATATCCTTAACTAACACAAAATATGTGTCACTACTGATTTTTTTTTTGTAGTGACTTCACATATCATTAAATTTTGCTGCACTTATATATGTCAATGATCATTCTTTTTTTTTACAACTCACTTTCATTCAGTTTTATCTCACACAAATGAGTGAGATTCCCTTTTTACTCACACAACAAAATGAGGTGAGTCTTTTTCATTGCAGCTCCCACCAACATAATGTATAGGAATATATAAAAGCCAACTTTTTTTACCATTGATGTTCTATATTTTTCTTGTGTTTTATTTATTTTTTTATGGTAAAAAAGGTTGTGGTCCCCCAACCAAATAATACTTGCAACAAATACGAGTATTCGTAGAGTATTAAAGAAAGTAATTTCAAATGTTAGAAATCTTTGTTTAATTGTAGAGTCCAACAAAAAAGAGAATTCTTTTTATCTAATTTTAAATTTAATATTTATCCGAGTTATACTTTGAAAAGATTTTAACAAAAATAATTTCTATGTTTATTGTATATGTATTCCGTACCCAGGTTTAACGTGAATATTTATCAATTAGAGCAGCATCCTTCTTTAAGAATACTTCATCATCACTCAGAGCTGAAAAACTGGCCATCATCTCAGGTTTGCAGATTGTATCTCTTTTCAATAATAGGTTTCTGATTGAATCTGACTGCCTTCTGGCAGAGGACATGATAAATAACCCAACCAATTCACAATGGGATGTTATCCTATTGCTGGATGAGATTCACAGCTTAATGCACAATGCTGTTATAATTCACACCTTCAGGGAATCAAACAGAGTTGCTGACACCATGGCTAAGAGGGCTTTAGTTGACTGCTTGGATCATAACTGGGATATGGGAAACCTACCAAATAGGATTAGAGGACTATTAAATCTGGATAAAATGGGAATCTCTGATTTCAGAGTACAAGATGTCTCTAATTCTACGAATGGATACTGCTAAGTTGCTATTTTGTTTTTTTACAGGTGAATCTGAGACAAATCAACAACTGCTGAACGGACCACCTTCTTTTGGAAGATTGAAAGGCGAAAGCACGGACAAAGTTCATTCCTTAATGGACTTTTTAACTTGCCACACACCGGCGGCTCTCATTTTGACTACTCTGCTCATTCTTTTGGATGTGTTTTGGACTGCTCTGATCATCTCACAAAGATGCGGCCACCGGATAGTTTTGATTACTCGATTAAACAATTTGTTTGTCAGTGTAATCAAATCTACTCATGTAAATAGGTTCAGTATAAAGGTAGAAGTCTGGCTCCCCAAAGTCCACACGAGGGTGGAGGTTTTAAGGGGGAACACTTTGACCTCTTTATTACCTAACTTCATAGCTTCATTCTTTCTCCGAGTGCCTTTCACACTGATCTTTATAACATAAACAGCTTATTACTGCAGTTCTCTTTTAGGGTTTGGGGTGCCGATTAATCCCCTCACTTCCATCGGAGGTGATCTTATGTTTTAAAAATGTGAATATTTATCCTACGCAGGTTTTTACAAAATAATAAGAATAATTTTGATCCCTATGCAAAATTCTTGATTCCTCACCTAAGTGTAAGAGAGGAAGAATTTAAACCTTATTGAATCTGACCAAGTATAAGTTGTGATTATTCTCTACATCAACTTATGTCCTAAAGTTTTACAAAGCAGTTTATCTTTAAGGTGTCCCATATTATTTATATTATTTATTATAAGGTAGGTGAATATATCTCCATCTGATTTATTTTATTTATTATAAATAATAATATGGTACGTAAATATGTCTCCATCTTTCAGGAAACTTTATTATAGTAGCCAGCCAGCAACTACATTGTTTTTACGCAGCTTACTATATTATTGGTGATACAACTTCTGTTTGATACTGTAAAAAACCCACAAATTAATAATTGTTGAAAAATTGGTTTTACGATTTTATCTTAACTATCAATCCTATGTTCCAACGTAATATAACTTAACCAAGTATGTAAAATAAATAATGCACGAGACACACAACTTGGTTATGCAGTTCGGTAAAATCCACCTACATCTGTGGAGCATGTCCAATTTAAGAATAAATTCACTAATCAGAGATATAGTACAAATTACACCATACAAATATACTTATCTTGTAATTACAATGTGTGGATTTTGCAAGCTCCCCTTGCTACCGATCCACCTTGATCA